>WURV02145705.1:0-18496 GCA_011762755.2 Epimenia babai
GCTGAAGAAGGGTGAGCAGTACGTCATGTCCAGTGATGACGTTCGCAGCTACTCGGAAGGAACCAAGGGCATTGTCGACATTCGACTGACACGCGACAACTCCCAATTCGTCATCGTCGGACTCAAGCCGGGCACCACGACCCTGCTCTTTTTGATGATGGATGGTTCCGAACGCCACGTGAAAATTGAAGTGGACGATCCAGAAGGAAAGAGAACCGGCGGTGCACCCAACGTTCAGGCGCGGGACAACATCCGCCTCGATTTCTACTTCGTCCAAGTCAGCCGCAGCTACGGTCACCAAATCGGCATGAACTGGCCCGGCGCCATTCAGGCTCCCAACATCGCCGCCGAGTATGACTTACTCACTGGTCAGTTCGGGAGCGCCAGCGCCGTCGTAAGCGACCAGCCACTCCCTTACTTGGACATGGCCCAGACGAGCGGTTGGGCGAAGATCATGCGCCAAGCGGCGGTGGTCACAGCCAACGGAGAAAAAGCGAGCTTCTCTGGCGGTGGTGAAGTCAACGTCCTGGTGCAAAGCGCCGTCGGAACTGGCGTTCAAAAGATCTCCTTCGGTTCTCTCGTGGACGTCGAGCCGCAATACGACTCTCGCACCGGTCGCATCGAGCTCGCCCTGCACGCTGACATCAGCGAACTAGAAAGCGACCGCGGGACCGGTGTTCCCGGGAGAACGACCACGGGCCTCGACACCGTCGTTAACCTCGAGATGGGACAGTCTCTCATCTTGGCCGGCCTCACTTCGAAAAATAAGAGGAAATCCAAGCGAGGCATCCCAGGCTTTAGTCAGATCCCCATCATCGGATTCCTTTTCGGTACTCAAAATCAAGCCGAAGAAGAGGTCGAAAACCTCGTCATCATCGTCCCCACGGTCGTCGACGCCGTGACGATGCAAGACAAGAAACGCCTCAAAGACGCGTTGGCTGCTTACGAAGATTTCTCAGGCAACCTCGATCGCGTTGACTTGATGCCGAAGGCAACCGCTTCACCATCGAAGGCTCCGCCGAAGAAGCCAAGCCGGAGCCAGGGCCAATGAGCGAGCGAGTCATCGTCTCCGTTCGCGGCGCCGAGGAAGATCAGGTTCTCGAGTTTGGCACAGAGGAGCGACTCCTCGTCGGGCGCGACGCGACCTGCGCCATTCGCCTCAACGGGCGCGGGATCTCTCGCAAACACGCTTCGATCCAAGTCACGCGACAAGGAGTGCTCATCTCCGATTCGTCCACCAACGGCGTGCGAGTGGACGGGCTCCCGCTTCGTTCCTCGACGCGTCTCAGCACCGCAATCCCCACACGACTCGAGGTGGGCGACTTTCGTCTTCACATTGAGCGCCAAGGGGCGCCTTCAGCTCCTTCGCCCACGCCCGATGCCAATAGCGCCCCTCGAACTCCGGTCAAACTAGACTCCTCCGAGAACGCTTCTTCGGAGGAGTCTCCTCGGCCGACTCCTCTTCCCCAAGGCGGACCTTCCGTCGAAGTTCGCCGGAAGATCCATCGCCTGTTGATGGAGCACCTGGACCTCCAGGCTCTGGACAAACGCCGCATTGGCGACTCCATCATGCGCCCCAAGGTCGTCGACGGACTCCGTCGAATCCTCGCGCAGTTGAAGACGGAGGAACTAGGCAACAACTCCACAACAGCCATCGAGTCCCTCGTCCAGGAACTTGCTGACGAAGTGCTGGGGCTAGGTCCGTTGGAAAAACTGCTGAGCGATCCCGACATCAACGAGATCATGGTCGTGGACCCCCATACGATCTTCGTCGAACGCTCTGGAAAAATGGAACTCAGTGGCCTCAAGTTCACTGACGATGACTCAGTGCGCGCCATCATCGAGCGCATCGTCACTCCCCTCGGGCGCCGCATCGATGAATCGACTCCACTCGTCGACGCCCGCCTCCGAGACGGATCACGCGTCAACGCTGTCATCCCTCCTTTGGCGCTCAAAGGCCCCTGCATCACGATCCGCAAGTTCGCCAAAGACCCGCTCCGAATGCCCGATTTAGTGGGGTTCGGCTCGGTCTCCGACGAGATGGCGCAATTTCTCGAGAACGCAGTCCAAGTGAAGCGCAACATCGTCATCTCCGGCGGAACAGGAAGCGGCAAGACGACCCTCCTCAACGTTCTTTCCGCGGCCATTCCCGAACGAGAGCGCGTCGTCACGGTCGAAGACGCTGCCGAGCTTCAAATGGCTCAACCTCACGTCGTTTCGCTCGAATCGCGACCACCCAATCTCGAAGGAAAGGGCGAGTACTCGATTCGTGATCTGGTGAAGAACGCCTTGCGCATGCGTCCGGATCGCATCGTCGTCGGGGAGTGCCGCGGCGGTGAAGCCCTCGACATGCTGCAGGCGATGAATACAGGCCACGAAGGCTCGCTCACGACGACTCACGCGAACAGCCCCCGTGAGGCGATCGCCCGCATCGAGACCCTATGTCTCATGGCTGGTCTCGACCTTCCTGTTCGGGCCATCCGACAGCAAATCGCCTCCAGCATCCACCTCATCGTTCAGCAAACTCGTTTCTCGGACGGCTCACGCCGCGTCCAAAGCATCGCTGAGGTTGTGGGAATCGATGATGAAGGCGAAGTGGAGCTCCGAGAAATCCATCGCTTCGACTCCAAGGAAAAGGAGTTCATTCCCACAGGCTACCTCCCAAGTTTTCTCGATCGAATGGTCGAGGAAGGGTTGTTGACTCTCCCGGAGGCAGGATGAGTCCCGAAACTTTTTGGGCAGCTCGAGGCGGCCTTGGAGCACTTCTGCTCGGTTTTTGGTTTCTTGGCTGGGTTCTCTTCGGGCACGAAGATGGCGCCGGACGAAGGTG
Organism: Epimenia babai; assembly: GCA_011762755.2. Taxonomy (NCBI): domain Eukaryota; kingdom Metazoa; phylum Mollusca; class Solenogastres; order Cavibelonia; family Epimeniidae; genus Epimenia; species Epimenia babai. The sequence continues at coordinate 2,831 of WURV02145705.1, forward strand.
GTACACGTCGTACGTGGGGCAGCTGGATCGACGGCTTCGATTCCTCCGTTCGACGACGACGGGGACGCAAGTCGTTCTCGCTCAAGGTGCTCTCGGCCTGGCTTTGCTTGTTGGAGCCGTCTTGAGCGGGATTTGGCCCCTTTTCTTGCTCTGCTCAGTCGTCGCTCTTTTCCCCCAGGTGAACCTGAAAGGACGCGAGGCCGCTCGCATCACGAAGTTCGACGAACAGATCGAAGGGTGGCTCAGCGCGATGAGCAACTCCCTCAAGGCGAGCCCGTCTCTCCCGGAAGCCATTGCGTCCACAATCAATCTGGTTCCTGCACCGATGAGCGAAGAAGTCGACATTCTCGTCAAGGAGTACCACTTCGGAACCCCCCTTGACCGAGCGCTCGACAACATGGCGGAGCGCATCGACTCCTCCACCTTGGCGGGCACCGTGCTCGCATTGAAAGTCGCAAGGAAGAGTGGAGGTAACTTGCCACAAATGCTCGACACGACAGCTTCTGCCCTGCGAGAGCTCGCCCGTCTCGAAGGCGTGGTTCGAACGAAGACAGCCGAAGGACGCGCCCAAGCTGTCGTCATTGGCGGCATTCCCATCCCGATGATGGGCCTCTTGCAATGGATGGATCCCACTTTCTTCGATCCTCTCTTCAACAACCTCAGAGGCTACTTGGTCCTCGGAGCAGCCGGTTTCTTGTGGATTCTCGCAATCTTCGCCGCACAGAAGATCTTGGACGTGGATGTTTGACCGATGATGATGCTGTTCAAAATAGGGAGCTTGGCTCTCGGAGTCGGTGCCTCCGCTCTCTTCGCTTGGCAAGCTGCGCATGTTCGAGTGCCGATGGCTGCGCGGCTCGGCCATCGTGGCGCCCAAAGGCGAGCAGCCCGAGACGCGGGCGGACTCTTCGCCCTCGGTGAGCCGTTGGTGAGGTATCTGGCTGGCGCCATCGGAGCGCTTCCTTTCCGCTTGGAGAAACTCCGAAACACTCAGGAGAAGCAACTCATGCAAGCGGACTACGTTCTTGGTCTGCAGCCAGATGAATTGTCAGCCTTGAGTCTGATCTCATCAGCACTCCTGGGAGCTTCGGTCGCTGCCATGACTCTACCCTTCGGGATCACACCCTTAGCTTGTGTCGCGGCCACCGTGTTCGGCTTCTGGTTGCCCACGTTGCAACTCAACGAAGTCGTTCGAGAGCGCAAGAAAGTGGTGAGCCGAGGTCTTCCTCACACCATCGAGATCGTGGCGATGTGCATGGGTGCAGGACTCGATTTCCCAGGTGCCTTGCGCCAAATCATCTCAGGCCAAAAAGGCGACCCCGATGCGCTGACGCGAGAGCTTACCGTCATCGTCGAGCGCTTGGAACTCGGCCAAACACGTAAGAGCGCTCTCCTTGGTTTCGCCGAACGCGTTCCCTCCGAAGCGGTGCGCGATTTCGTCAACGCTGTCATTCAAGCGGAAGAAAAAGGAAACCCGTTGTCCGAAGTGATTCAGGTTCAAGGTCGCATTCTCAGCACACGAAGAAGTGTCCTGGCAGAAGAAGCTGCAGCGCGCGCAGGTGTCATGCTCATCGGACCCATGATGCTGCTCGTCGCTTGCATCATGTTGCTCCTCATGGGGCCGTTCATCGTCACCGGAGGAGGTTTGTAATGGCTTACTATGTCGAAGTGCACGCGCCGGGCGCAGCTCCGGAACGTTACGAAATCAGCGAAGGGTCAGGAACCATCGGTCGCGGGAAGATGGATGTCGTCAGCGGGCCCCCGTCCACTGATTGGGACGCTGGCGTGGCAACCATGAGCGTGACCACGGGCGGAGTCACTTTGTCCGTTCGCGACGGTCAAGAGTTGACTCATCAGGGAAGTACGTTGGAGCAGGCGAAGATCGCCTGGGGGGAAGATGCCTACCTCGGGTCAGTTCGTCTTTCGTTCATCCAAGAGGGGGAGAGGTCAGGAGGCATCCATCCATTCGTGGGAGTCATCGGTGTCTTCGGGATTCTTTTTGGACTCGGAGCATTCATTCCAGAAGCGGTCTCATCCGGTGGGGCTCAACGCCCTGACCTACCCACCTTCGAGCACCAAGCGGAAAACTCCTCAGCGTGCCCAGCAACCGGTGAAGTAGCCGAAACTCAGGCACAACGAGCTCTCACGCTGGCTCGTGCCAAACGAGAACGATACCCCTTCTCGCGCCGAGATGGCGTGGAGGCCCTTGGTCTCTACACCCAAGCCATCGCTTGTCTACGCCAAGCCAAGAAACCCAAAGACGCGCAATTCGTTCTCCAGGAGCAAACGGAATGGCGACAACCACTCCAACGAGACTTCAGAGACTTAGCGCTCAACATGGAATTGAAGCTCGAAGCGAAGGACGTCCCAGGCGCCCTCGAAGCCGTTCAAGCCATGGAGATGATGGCCCAAGAAGCCAGCTCCGGAGCCTCGGATGAGTTCTCAACCTGGCTCTCTCAGCAGAAAAACAGCCTCCAATGGCGCCTCGCAAGAAAATGACGTGATTCGAGAGAATTCACGCAACAGGCGGCGCTCGGCGCGCGAACCAACTGACATGAAGCCAAGGGTTCGACCATCGCACCGCTGGATAGTCTTCGGATTGTTCCTCACCTCCTGCGCTTTCAGCGCAGGTTGCCAAGGCCAGCACACGGCGCCGGAAGTGCCTCAGCCGGTACAATCCGATGGGCGGCAAATGCTCGCTCGTGGTGAAGCTGCTTTGGCTCAAGGAGACTCGACCCGAGCTGAACAGTACCTCACGCTCGCCTTGGAACAGGATGCTCCGCCACGAAAAACAGTTTTGCTTCTCGTCAAAACCTGCCTAGCCGGCTCGAAGCTCCGAGCAGCCCTCAACTACACGGAACCGTTCCTCGAGGAACACCCCGAGGAACATGCGCTTCGCTATCTGGTCGCCACCCTCCACTACAGCCTTGGACACACGAGCGAAGCGACAAGACAAACTCGCGCTCCTTTCCCATCAGCAGCCGAGTTACGCCGACGCTCACTATCTCTCAGGGGTCATCACCTGGAATGGAGATGCTCACGTCGAAGCTCGAAGGCACTTCAACAACTATCTCGCTCTCGCCCCCACCGGCAGTCATGCCGCAGAGGCTCGCAGTCGCCTCACTGATCTCGAAATGAAAACGCGGCCTGCGCGGCTTACTCTCGTCCCGGCTCGAGAGCCTCACCCCGAATCGCTTTTTCAAGAACCCAGTCGTGAGGGGTCCCCATGATCCCGCAGGGTGCTTTTCAAAATGCTCTCGACGGGCTGCTTGCGCCGATCGCTCCTCTCCTGGGCGACGAAAGCGTGACCGAAATCCTAGTGAATGGTCCGCAGGAAATTTTCATCGAGAGGAAGGGAAAGCTCAGCAAAGCCGATCAAGTCTTCCCGTCTCCGGAAAAGCTGCTCTCCGCTCTACGTCTCGTCGCTCAATTCGTCGGACGCTCCTTCGACGAAGAGCACCCGATCCTGGAAGGGCGCTTGCCTGACGGTTCTCGAATCGAAGCCCTACTGCCACCCATTGCCCCCGATGGGCCATCCCTCACGATCCGCCGCTTCTCCAAAGAGAAGCTGACCTTGGAGAAACTGCTCAGTTTCGGAGCGTTGACCGACGATGCTGCGCCCCTCCTCGCACAACTCGTCGAATGCAAGCAGAACGTGGTGGTCGCTGGTGGGACCGGCAGCGGCAAAACGTCGCTCTTGAACGCCTTGTCAGCCCTGATCCCCGATGATGAACGCGTCATCGTCATCGAAGACGCCCGCGAACTTCAACTTCAACGCGATCACGTCGTCCAGTTCGAAACGAGACAGCCCGACCCGAAAGGTCGTGGCGCCGTCACGATTCGCGATCTCTTCAAAGCAAGCCTCCGCATGCGTCCCGACCGCATCGTTCTCGGCGAAATCCGCTCGGGAGAGGCTCTCGACCTGATCCAGGCGATGACCTCCGGTCATGGTGGCTGCTTGACGACGGTTCACGCGACTTACCCGCGTGACACGCTGAATCGCTTGGAAACCATGGCTCTCATGGGAGGAGTCGAACTTCCGCTCTCCGCCCTGCGCAAACAACTCGGTTCTGCCGTGGACGTCATCGTGCAGACGTCTCGTTTCCGGGACGGAAGCCGAGGCATCACCCACATCACGGAAGTCCAAGGCACGGGAGAATCCGGCCACTTACTAGTCGACCTCTTTCGCCGGGAAGAAGGCGGTCTCTGCCCAACAGGACAGCTCCCAGCAAGTCACGACCTTCTGCAGGCACACGGACACACTCTCCCCCAATCCATGCTCCAGGCAGCCAAGAAAGGAACAGAACAGTGAATCAGCCAGCACACGCAGGACGTCCTCTGTGGATCGAAGTCATCCGGGGAAGCGACTCGTGGACTTTCGAACTCGGTCACCAGAACGACCAGCCCGTCGTCGTGGGTTCAGGACCGCAGTCATCAGTGAAGTTAAACGACGTTCCGCCTGTGTGCTTTTACTTCGAACGTTCTGGCGACGAGGTGATGCTCATCACTGGCTACGTCCCCGAGTTGACTTTCAATTCACAGTCAACCCAAGAGATGCACTCCATTGGCCACGGAGGAACGATCCAGTTTGGAAAAGAGATGCTTCAGATCACTGTATTCGATACAGCGCCACCCCAGCGAGCTTCTCACCCCACAACCCCCGATCCGTCAGAAGCGGTGACCACCGCGCAGCCCCCGGATGACAACCTCCCGACGGCGATCGTCGAAAACCCTCACCTTGTTCACGAACAGGCGACCGTCGCCATCGAAAGGCCCCCTATCGCCAAGGAAGAGGAAATCACGGCAGCCATACCAATGCCTCACCCGGCGGACGACGGGAACCCACCCGTCGAAATCGACGGCGAGCCCACGGCTATCATAGGATCGATTCCAGACTTCGGTGAAGTCTACCCAGGCTACGACGAGCTCGACGACTTTCGCGAGAACGTCAGCGGATCCGCGCAGGATGAAGCTGAAACACCTGACGAGCAGACAGAAGGGATCCCGCTGGAAGAGTTTGCTCCTCCCAAGGATTCGGTACCCCTGACCAAAGCAGCGTCTGTCGAGTCCACTCGCTCATCGGACCGCCCCTTGGCTCAACGAGGAAAGTTCACGCCAGGCAAGACGTTCCTCAAACAGCTGCAAAGCGCAGAAAAGGCAGCACGTGCATCAACTTCGACAGCGCCCCCTCCCGTCGAAAAAACAATCAGACCGAAAGCCAAGAAAGCGACGCCTCCGTGTCACGAGCCGTCAACTCAACGCTTCCATTCTTCGCTTCCCGGCTCTCGCACGAAGCGCCTCGTGCCTCCAGCGTGTCCTTTAAGTAATCGAAATCGAGCAGGACGTGCCCGCTCTCGAAATTCGAGTCGAAGAAAGGACGGATCGGTGGAGGAACCCATCCTGGTCCCAAATGAACCGTCCACGTTTCCTCGTGTTTCTGACAGTAAAGGTGAAGCAATGGAGGGGTGGCGTTGTCATTCTCGCTCATGAAGTCGTCTCGTCGAAAGGCGCCAAGGCGGCAGAAAATTCGCTCGCAGAAGCGTAGCGCGACTCTCGTTTGAGTTCGACGGCGCCTTGAAGTGCTGCGTCAAAGCCGCTCGGTAGCTCCTTGAGAAATCGGGAAGCTGGGGGCAGGCGGATCTCTTCGAGATCGAAAGGTCCCATGCCGGTCACCATTTCGAACAGCACAACTCCAATGCCATAGAGATCGGTGCGTGTATCCACTTTTTCCCCCGCATCGCTTCCGGACTCACATAGCCAGGCGAACCGACGACCATGCCGGTGCTCGTCGTCATCCCCGGCGGGCCTTTGATCTCGTACGCAACCGAACTCGGGAGAACGCCGGCCAACCCGAAGTCGAGGATCTTGAGCACCCGAGGGAACCCTGCCACCTCCTTGAGAAACAAGTTCTCGGGAGAGATGTCTCGATGCACGACGCCCAGTTCATGAGCGCTTTGAAGTCCTCGAAGCGCCGCACGCGCCCAGCCCACCGCTTCGCTCAGCGGGAGCCGGCCTCGCGTCATCATTTCTCGAGCCAGACTCACTCCTTTCATCAGCTCAAGAACGAGATAAGGCGCACCGTTGGTCGCCAACGCAAGATCCACGACTCGAACGATGTGAGTCGGATCCATTTTCCCCAGGGCGCGAGCCTCTCGGCGCAACCGTTCGACATAACCCGTTGCCCGGGCCAAATGTGGATGAACGAGCTTCAGCGCAAACTTCTTCCCTAAGAGCTTGTGCTGGACAACGAAAACGTCGGCCACAGCCCCGCGTCCCAACCACGACGTCGGAACGTAGGGGGAGCCGCTCAAAAGTTGACCGAGCTCATCCAATTTATCCGCATCGTTCATCGAGAATCCTGCTACTCATGGGTCGCGCGATGGCTGACAGCCTGTCTCACGAACGACTCTTCGACGGAACACAGTACCACTCCCTCGGGCAAATCGGGCAAGGTGGAATGGGAACTGTCTATCTCGTCGAGCATCGCGAAACGGGCTCCCGATGCGTTGCCAAGGTCATTCATCCCTACTTGGTCCCCGACGCTCAGGCTCTTGATCGTTTTCGCCTGGAGGCTCAGAGCCTCGGGCGCTTGGAGCATCCGCATATCGTCGAGGTTCTCGGAGCTGGAACAACAGCCGACGACAGGCCCTTCGTCGTGTTGGAGTACCTCAAAGGTCGCACGCTCAGCGACGAACTTCACGATGACGGCATGAGCATCCACGCTGCGATCGAGTATGCGAAGCAATATCTCTCTGCGCTCACCGCCGCTCATCAATTTGGAATCGTGCATCGCGACTTCAAACCAGCGAACCTTTTCCTCTGTGATACGGCTGACCGAAAGAAAGTTCTCAAGGTGCTCGATTTCGGACTCGCGAAAGTTCTCCCAAACGCTCCGACTGAGGCACCGACGCCGCTCGCCGATCCGACAGCAGCGGGCATGGTGCTCGGAACGCCGCGCTACATGAGCCCGGAAGCCGCGCAAGGTAGTCCCGTCGATCAGCGAGCTGACATCTATGCGGCAGGCTTGGTCCTCTACAAAATGCTCGCAGGACGAGGACCCTTCGATCACTATCCACAAAGCGAGCAAATGGCTGCGCACGTGAACGAAGAACCGACCTTGCCGTCGACTTGGGCGGACATTCCTCCACAACTCGATGAAATCGTCCTTCGAGCGCTGACGAAAGCCCCCGAGAAACGCTTCAGCTCAGCCCAAGAATTTTCGGACGCCCTGGCTGCCGTCCCGTCACGAAGCTTGCGACCAACCCAGCGCTCCTCCGACGACCAACCAAACACCGCCGATTCCGAGCGAACGCCCAAAACTTCGCCTCCACCGAAAAAATCTCGGCCTGCTAGCCAGACTACGTTACCGCGGCTTATTCTGCTGTTCCTCCTCGCACTCGGTTTCAGCGCTTTGGCGGCTCTTCTCATCCGGTACACACTCCTCGGAGCTTAAATGGCTCTCGTTTTGATTTTCTGCGCAACAAAGTGCAGGAGGAATGCGATTGAATGACCAGAGGCGTGGGATGGCCATGCCAGCGCTCTGTAGCCGATGAACCCCAAACCCCAAAATCAAGGTCCGCTACGCGTCGGAGACACCTTCCTTGAACGCTACCAAATCCTCGGCGTCATGGGGCGTGGCGGGTTTGGTTGCGTCTACCGAGCACGCAGCCAGTTCATGGGACGGGAAGTTGCGATCAAGGTTCTGGATCGTCAGACCAAGCTCACCGACGAAATGCGAGCACGCGGGCAACGCGAAGCCGTCATCCTGGGGCAATTGGAGCACCCGAATATCGTCCGCGTTCATGAGGCCGAGGTGAGCCCAGACGGGCACCTCTACATCGTCATGGAACTCTTGGAGGGAATGACGCTTTCCGAAAGGCTTCGGTCCCTAGGAAAGTTCGAGGTCCGCGAAGGTCTCGAAATGCTGGAAAAACTGTGTTCAGCACTCGAAAGCGCACACAAGATCAAAGCCGTTCATCGCGATCTCAAACCGGCGAACATCTTTATCTGCAAGGATGGCAGTCCGCGCATCCTCGACTTTGGCATCGGCAAGATCGCTGGCACCGCTGGCTGGCAAACGGCGCCGAATATGGTGGTCGGCACCAGCCTCTACATCAGCCCCGAACAGATCCGCGGACAGCCCGCGTCCCACCTCAGCGATATCTATGCGCTGGGTCTCGTGGCCTTTCAAATGTTCCACGGGAACCATCCGTTGCTACTCCAGGAGCCCGACGCGAATCTTCGCGATCCGCAAGTGGTTTGGCAACTTCAGATCAAGAGCCGGGCACCTCGTCTCGATCGTGTCGTTCCCGATTTCCCCGAACATATTGCTCGATGGGTCAACACCGCCTTGGTGAAGGACCCTGGCCAACGTTTCCAGTCCGCTGGCGAAATGGCCGAAAAGGCACGGGTCGCCCTTCTTCGGCTCGACGCTGATGCGGGCCTGGTCTCCGGGCGCAGTCCGGATGCCCGATCGACTCCCGACGAGTCTGCACCCGAAGACGCTGGGCGCGAAAGCGCACAGTCTCAGAACACGGCAAAGGTCGATCTCCGAAAGACAGAAAAACTCTTCGACGAAGGGGAGAGCGACGTTCAGCTGTCGCAACCGCTGGACGTCACGGGTCCGACAGCTGATCGAAGACCCGGTCGCTCGGTTTCGCCCGCCGAGAACGCCCCGACCGCACCGCAAGACGAAGCTCGATCTCCCCAGAGCAACTCGCCTTCCGCAGCACCCACCAGAAATGAGCCTGCGGCACACCGAGCACCACCGCTGACCGACGAGCCCACCACGGGCATGAGCCAAAACGTCACACGTACGGTGAGTCTCCCGGGCGTTCCCAAGCCATGGACCGCTTCGCGACCACGCTTGGCCAGCGTCCTCGCCATTGTCATCGGGAGCCTGGTTGGCATCGGCGTGATCTTCGCCCTCGCTCCTAAGAAAAACGAAGACAGCGAAGCTGCCTCTGGCGAAATCGTGGTTGAATCTGTGGAAGCCGAGAAAGGACCAACGGAGGAGGAGAAAAGCCAACTCACCGAGACGCCAAAGGCGGAAGAGACGAGACCGGATCCAGCCCCTGCACCCCAAAAGGTAGCGCCACCGCGTCCCTCTTCGAGGACCAAGGCTTCGCCCTCTCCCACACCGACCCCGAGCGATCCGCCAAAGACCCAACCAACGACGACGCCATCACCCTCTCCAACAAAAGTAGAACCTCCAAACCCAGCTCCACCAAAACCTTCACAGAAGCCGGCGCCCGACACTTCGGCACCAGCGGTGCCTGATAGCGGTCTTTGGTGACGACGAGGTGCGGCATGGCGAAGAACCCTGATTCTTTGACGTCTCGACCCGAGGGTGAGCACACTGAGCAGACGAGCGACGAGTTCGACGCCAACGAGTTTGGTCGCTTCACCTTGAGACCGAGTTTCTTCCGGTGGGCGATCATGACGCCACTTCCAAAAGAGAGCGAGGACGATCTGTGGCGAGACTCCTCACCACCCCCAGAGTCAGCAGTGGCAACTCCACCATCGGAGCCACCAAAGACCACGACGAAGAGATTGAGAGCCGGTTCGGCTCGCAAAAAGCCTCTCGGTCCGCTGACTCTCTTCGCCTTGTTCGGGGTCAGTGTCGGCTTGGTCCTTGGTCTCGGGTGGTCGTCGAATCGCGAGCAGAATAAGAAGGACAGCGTCCAGGTGATCTCCCAGGAGCCCCACGCGATGCCTCGTCAATCGACCAAGCCTCCTGTGGACCGGCTCCCACCAACCCCGTTTGCCTCACAATCAAAGGTTCAGCCTCCGGTTCCCTCACCGACGAGCCATCCTGCCTCAACCAATCGCTCGACACGCACCATTTCCAAGGTGGGCTCGCAACGCGCGACAGAAACACCTTCTTTAGACAGTCCACCAAAAAACAACGCAACAACCTCAGTCGAATCGACGACATCTGATGTAGGCGCCACCGCAGCGAGTCCTCCTCAGAAAGTTCCGTCCCGATTCGGCTTGAAATGATCCAACACACACGCTCTTTTTCGGTGAAATGCCCGCTCCTGCGGACTGCCTTGGTGAGTTTTCTCTTGACGGTGTGCCCTGGAGCACTGGCGGACCACGACGACACTCAGTCACGCGCGCGCGAGTTGATGGCTCAAGGGCTCGCCGCCGAGCAGAACGATGATCTCGTCGGCGCTCGCGAGGCTTATCAGGCTTCCTTGCGCGCCCATCCCTCCTTCGATGTGGCGGGAAATCTCGGTCTCGTGGAGCTTCAACTGCGCCAATATCCGGAAGCTGCCAACCACTTGGCTTACTGCCTAAGGCACTTTCCGACGGGAGAGAAACGAGAGCTCAAGACCTTCATCGAAGATGAATTGCACCGAATCCGGCCATTCGTCGGCGGTGTTACCTTCCACGTTGATGAAGCTGGAGCGCTCGTCTTCGTGGATGGCAAAGCGGTCGGGACGGCACCTTTCGAGCATGAGGTCTACATCCAACCAGGGCACCACTCCGTCGAGCTTCGCTCGACCGACGCGAGCTTCGAAACCACCTTTCGTTGTCGACAAAGGGGGAGAAACGACCGTGCACCTCGGGATCCCCCAAAAGCCCGCAAAACCCGTCGAACCGATTGAGAAGCCAGACGCCAAACCTCAAGAAGAAGTCTCTGACCCCCCCCTTTCGCCCGAGCCGAACTTAGTTCCCGTCTATCTCTTCGGAGGCATGACGATCGCCGCGCTGGGAACCAGTGCTGTTCTCCGAGGAATGGCCAACGGGCAAACAGGAGAAGATTCCACCGAAGACGAGCGCGACCGTCTCGTTGCCACCAGTAACGCTGCTTTGATCACGGGTAGCGTTTTTGCCGGTGCAACGGTTGGCTACCTGATCTACGCGCTCGTCGAGGACCACGATGACGCTCAAGTCCAAACGACACTTGCCGTCGACTCGAGAGGAGGCTCAATCACATTTGGCGGAACGTTCTAACTCTCCCGCCAGACGACTGCTTCTTGGTCGCCTGACTGCATCTCCGTCAACGTGACGATCACTTCCTCAACTCGTACTAGAACGAACCAGACACGCCGACTGTCCAGCTGTCAGATCCCATAGTCCAAGTCGGCTGCCACAAGGCAGCGGATTGAGTCTTCGGCTTGGGCCACAGGGTGTAGACTAAGATAGAAGACACCAGCAGCGTCCCTCCGGCAACAAACCCAACGGTTCGGACCGTGCGTGCGCTCTTCGTTTTGTCCAGCTCGTCGGCGAGGTCGCCGCACGCTGCAGCCGGATCATCGCCCGCGCAGCTTTCCCCATCTTCTTCGATCGAGGATCTGATTGTCGCTGCTTCAGAGTTATGTCCATCGGCTTTCAACTGAAAACCAACACCGACACCAATCCCTGCAAGGCCAGCCACACCGAGCCCCACCGCAAGGGGAACTCGCACCGAGCCACCGCCTTCGGAAGGTTCTGGTCCGACTTTCACCACAACTGGCTTCTCCGTTTCCTTTTCTGATTGATCTCGCTCTGTCTCGGGTGATGGCTCCTCATTTTGCGGACGACCATCGAGATACTCGACGACGCGAACGTCCGCCGCGCGTGCTTCCTCTTCGGTGATCTCCAGACGAACCTCGTTCTTCTTCGCTTCAATCTTCTGCCGCGTCTCCGCTAGCTCTTCGTCGCTCGGTTACAAATGAAGACAAAGCTGCAGATGTTCGTAAGCATCGACGTGGAGCTTGCTCCGCGCTTCAACTCCACCCAGGTTGCAAACAGCGTCGAAGCTCTCCTGAAGCCGAAAAGAATCCCGGTAGTGCTTTCTAGCCATGACTTCATCCCCCTTCCTCAAGGCAAGGTTGCCCTTCGTGATCAAGACACGCGCTCTTTCTGCCGACCCGGCACCGGGCTCCTCTTGAGCGTGAGCTGGACCCACGGTGAAGCCGAGCATGCCGACCAGAGCGGGAAAGAGGTAACGAGTGAACGGAGAGAAGGGAAAAAGAGAACGCTTCATGGCTGGGACCGGATCGGCTGAAATCCGCCCCGGCCATAGCAAAAAGCCAATGAACTGTCCGGCTTTTGCCCTCAACAGGGGGCGAGATCGAGCTGTCCTGTCCCTGAATCGCATCGAGCACGCTTCTTGTTGAGGAAAATCGAGCAAATTTTGGCTCAACGACAGAATGAGCCTTCGACATCTCGAGCAGGGCATTTCCTTCACAAGCCGCATTCAAGCCTCTAAAAGACCGGTGGTCCGGACCCAGGCAGAGAAGATCGATGAATCTACGCGGCACTTACACAGCACTCGTTACCCCGTTTACTCACGGCGAGGTCGACTACGAGACCATCGGAAAACTCATCGACTCCCAGATCGAAGCAGGAGTCACCGGAGTCGTACCGTGCGGAAGTACAGGAGAGTCGGCTACTCTCAGCCACCAAGAGCACGAGGAACTCATTCGTTTCACCGTGGAGCGAGTGGCCGGACGGGTGCAAGTCATCGCCGGCACTGGTTCCAACAGTACGAAAGAAAGCGTCCGATTGACTCGATTTGCCCAGGAAACGGGGGCAGACGGGGCACTCCTTATCGCTCCCTATTACAACAAGCCGGCGCAAGAAGGGCTCTACGCGCACTATGCAAGCGTAGCGGAGGCAGTCGATCTTCCTCTCATCGTCTACAACATTCCCGGAAGAAGCGCCGTGAACATCGCACCAGAAACGATGGGTCGGTTAGCGAAAATTGAACCGATCGTCGGTGTGAAGGACGCCACGGGAAACCTCGACCAAGTGTCTCGCACCATTCAAGAGTGTGGGCCTGATTTCGCCGTTCTCTCGGGAGACGACACGCTGACTCTGCCCATCCTGAGCCTCGGTGGTCAGGGGGTGATCGCAGTGGTTTCCAACCTGCTTCCGAAGAAACTCTGTGCACTGGTCGACTCCTGGCTCGCCGGCGACGCTACGAAAGCACGCGAGCTTCACTATGAAATGTTGCCGCTCATGCACGGCATGGGGCTTGAGACGAATCCCATCCCCGTCAAGGCGGCTCTCGCGTTGATGGGACGAGTCTCCGAGGAAATGCGCCTCCCGCTCACGACCATCTCGGATGGCCCGAAGGCGCAACTCAAGAGCCTGCTTCAAGCAGCTTCATTGCTCAACGACTAACGGCGCTCTGCGCGAACACCGAGAGCATCGCGAAGTAGGCGATCGGGATCATCCAAGAGAACGTCGCTGGTACATCTGACCAGCATCGAGGATCGGTTCTTCGACGAGTCGACGAAGCCGAGCGCTTGGCCATCCAGGAACATCCCAAGGAAAGGCGCTCCGGGCTTTCGAATAGAAAACGCCCAGCGCGTCCCAGCTGGGACCTCACCTGAAAAGGAAGCGAGGTCGAAATGAAGCAACCGCGTTTCTGGAGCGGACTGAGGCAAACCTTTCGACCTCAAGATGGCCTCCGCGACAAAGGGTCGATCGGCATATCCGAAGTCGTGAGCTGAACCGCGCCTTGTCCAAAGCAGAGTCAGCTGAACGCTCAACCCTTCGGCTTCGCAAACACTCACCTCCGCGCGCGCTGCTCGGGAAAACAACTCGGCCGGGATTGGTGCAGCCTCCAAACGAGTAGCAACTCCTCGCGGCGCGGGTTCGAGAGGCCGCACTTGCTTGAGGAACGTTCGCGAGCCTGACCCTTGCTGGCCGTCGCGGCGCGCCGGCCAAAGAGGACCCATCGTGCGGAACTCAAAGTCGAGCACACCACCCCTTCGTTGAACTTCTTTTGGCCGCCCTCGGTTTTCCTGGAGTAACCAACTCTCCCCCACGTTGATCAGTTCACCCATCAATGAGATCAGCTGTCGCTCGTTGAGAGCCGTTCTCGCCAATGAGCCAGCCTCCGTCGAAGCTTGAGCCAAACGCCGTTGCTCAACTTTGCCATCTTCTCGACTCCAGAGTTCGATCGCCTCGGGAGTCACACCACTCTCAGCATTGGTCACGCTCTCCGCCCCCTGCTGAACGTTCACCAAAGCTCGGTACCTCACCTCGCCCGCGCCAGGTGTCCCCGGGGGAACGATTTGAAGCGTGGCAACCCCGTTCGCCAATTCATGCTCATCGTCGAACTTTGGATGCACCAAAATTCCCATCCCCACCGCTCAGAGGATCAATCCCCTCATTGATCCGCTCTTCGTACGCAGCAAAACTAAAGAAGGACGCCCAAGTTCGCTTGATCGCGAATTCCACCGAACGCTTCCGATCTTTTGGTCGGGCGGCCGCGGAAGGATCGAGAAATCCGGTGCTCGACGCGTAAAGCCCTGCTCCGTTGAAACCTTCGATGTCCTCGACTGTGCTCGATGAACGAAACCTCAAACCTTGGGCTGCAGCGAGGCTCGAAAAACGAGCTCGGATCCGTCCCATGATGTGCGCCAACACGTTGGGCTCCATCGGGAGCTGTCGGACAGCCGCTTGCAATCCTCCTCGAGCGACTAGATCGGCAACAGGTCCGCGAGGATGGTCATGATGGAATTTCTGGAGAAAGAGCGTCGCCTCCTTCTCGCCCAACCTCTTCTTGAACTTCTTCTCCCCTTCCAACGCCAACATTCTGATTTGAGGAGAGGCGAGAAAGACGGAGTCCGCCAAGGCCGGGAAGATCTCCGGATAGAGCCTCTGCATGTGCTCATGAAAAGCACGAGTCGTGAGAGCTAGCGCCGGTTGAGGAACGCGTGCCCTCCCAGCCAGAAGCGTCACGTAGCCGGCCGCTTTCCCACCAATCTCCTGACGAAACTGAGCAACCCGGGTCGAATCCTCGCGGCGAAGATCTTGAGTGTAGTCAGCGAGTGCTTGAGACGTGTGAGGCAGCACGCGAGCAGGAGGTCCACTGAGATCTAGCCAAGTTTCATAGATCTTCTTGTCGAGAGCACGGATGATGAAGCGCCCGTTCTCCGTCGAGAGGACCACGGGCATTCGGTCACGAGCAAACTGGCGGAGCTGCAGATTATCGTTCACTCCACCTAAATGGACATTGGGAATGCCGCGATTCTGCGCCAGCAAATTGATGTGCGACAACGGAGTTTGCGGGACGGCTGAAATCACTCCGGCAGCCTGCGGGAGCTCGTCTGGTATGTAGGGAAGCACGAGAATTTCATCTCTCGCTCCTGTCAGACCATCCACCTCCTTTGGCTCGACAAGGCGTAAATAGCCCGCCGCGAGCCCCGGGTTGTAGATTTCGATCGTTCCCGGAACGACCAACTCCTCGTAGTCAAGAAGCCGAGCGGAAAGTGGACGTCTCTTGGTGCGAAGCTGTTCGACTAAATCATGCTGATGCGCTGAACGCGCGACGAACGAAAGTTGATCGCCGATCGAAGACGGCAACACCGCCGTCAACGAGTCAAAATAAATTTGGAGATGACGCTCCGCGATCGCGTCACTGTACTCAAGCTTGAATGCCCAGATTTCAGCTCGGCCCGGAGCTGCGGGTATGCGAAGGACACTCCCTAGTCCATAGGTATGCGGGCGAGGTCCGAGCGCCTGCTCATAAAATCTTGGAGCATAGAGTCGGCCCCCATCCACCATCTTCAATCCAAGAGGCAACTTGGAGCGCTGACTCGCCCACTTCGTCGCGTCGCGAGGCGTTGGAAAGCCCAGGTCCTTGCCTAAAGATCTATCACATCTCTCAAGGAGCTTTTGAGAAGCTCTCAGCTGTGATCAAATTGGGTGATGAGAGATGAC
>WURV02145716.1:0-18491 GCA_011762755.2 Epimenia babai
ACCACATAGGCTAGCTTTGTAAAGGGCCATAAATGAAATTGGCCTACACAACGATTACTTCGGTAGTCAGCCTATAAATAAATAAATAAAATAATAAATAACACGAAATAGACCGGAGAAATTAGAGAAGACAGTACCTAGCTCGAGGATTCAAAACTCAAAACACAAATGAGATTCCAGAGTCCACTATGTTGCGGATAGCTGCACATGTGAATCCATGCACGTTTTTCGAACCAAGTTTCCTTAATATTTATCAAAGCCATATTTCAACAACCATATATGGTGCATCACAACACGAGAATACATTGACGACAAAATAAACATTTTCCCGTATGTTGTTAAAACTGGAGAGAGAATTGCCTTCGTCCCATAAAGAGTCTATAGAAATTGCATTTTTCAAACTAAAATATTCCTGTACAGTGGGTAGATTAAGTGATCAAAATTCTCCAATAGCAGATCTGTGAAAAATTGTTTTCAGTTTTTAAATATTTATACGAACATTCTAACATATTTGCAGAAATTATTTAAAGGGAGGTTATTTTAAAGATTTTCGTATTTCATAAGTTTTCCTTGGAGCAAAACAGTCGATGTAACGATGAACGTTGTCAATAGAAACAGAAGAAGCAGCAGACGATCGACAACGATAGCCAATTGTTGCCATTCTTGCTTAATAATATCACGACGATCTTGCTCAGCCAATCGGATTTCGTTTCTCTCGAGGGTTTGGTACACCTTCGATAAAACTTTCATGAATTGCCGTTCGTATTCGTCTCCTGTGTTGGCCGAAATTTGAGGCAGTCGCATCCTGTTTGAGTATTTTGGCGAGTACTGACCCCCGTGAGCATTATGCGTGAGTCCCTCGGCTTCTAATTTCTGACAATTGTGCGGAAAGTGCTGAAAGCAGATTTATAACGATATAGGTCAAAACGTACGGACAGCAGGCATCTGTGTGTGATACAACATTTGCAAAAACAATATACACAGCGGCCATCTGTGTGTGATACAATATTTTAAAAAATAATATAGAATGCAGCCATTTGTGCGTGATATAGCATTTTTAAAACAAAATAGACTGCAACTATTTGTGTGCGATACAACATCTTCCAAATAGATACCTCGCGTGAAATAAATTATTGCAGTAACTACCGACTATCACGGTGTAAAAGTCGGTGTGTTCTATAAGTCGGGGTCACCAGTTCGTTAAAAATTAAGCATACATAAATATAAGTCGAGTACATTTTAGACCCTGAACATAAAGCCTCCTTCTACCCCGTAAAACGGTAGACACATTGTAGACATAAATTTCTATATGGATATGACGCGTGCTAGACCTCCAGGGTAATGGAACAATTTAACAGTAAAACAAAGAAGACTCGGCATTGCTTCTTATTCAGATGGACAGCGACGATATTAATGGTCACAGCGTCAAAATTTCTTCAAAGTATAGCGAGGCAATATTGGTGGTACGACTGATATATCTTAGTAGTAATAATGAAGTAGCACTGAAACCTCGTATTTTCCCTTTTTCTTTATTTCGGCCATATGCTTTTGAGACTTATCAGTAATGTAAAGTAATTTTGATAGTGTATACAAATACATTGCATGTATTTCTACGTTTTAAGAGATTAATTTATGAAATGTACTTTACCACGCTTTGACCAGCGAAAGTTCCAGAAGAGGAAGCCGATGAAGGTCCTGGCGGCACGCCTAGATGTTCGAATCGCACGCAAAGAATACGAGCTAAGACTCCGAAACAAAGTTTCTTCAAAATGGGCGGCACCTCCGACCCACGTGATCCGTTGTGATGAATATTCAACGTCACGACTGTCAATCCCGTGGTGGATGAGACGATTACTATGGTAACGCCGTAATATATACCTGGAAAATAATTTTATATTGTCAGGATATGAACTGACATGGGGAACATATGAACATTGGGGAAGTCAACGAAGACACGTCAGAGAGGTAAAAGATACGACGGGAGTGTCGTAGTAACCCACAGAAGTGTGCAAAATCAACCACAAAATGTGAAAATGCGAGGTTTTGGTGCGACTTTATCAGTGGTTGTAAATATCAGTGGTACTTGCACGAAAATTTCTCCCATAGCATATCGCGAACGACACAGGGAAATCCCCGGTTTCTGCGCTTTGGAAGTTACAATCTCTCGCGAACCCTCGCAATACATAAAGCAATTGTATCATACTGTATTGTATTCATGATAAAATTCATTCAATGAATAGCGTCTATCGTATAATTTACAGCGAATCATGGGAGGGATGCTGAAAAAATTGTTTAGCCTACGATATCTGAAACAGTCGGGAGAAGCCGCTATAGACTAGCAAGTGCAAATTTTAAGTTGGTCTTGCACCGTTATGGCGACTTCTGAAATATTACGTATATCACTACTGACGATTTAACTAAATAAATTAGCAATGTACATGCGATCTTCAAAATCACCGGATGTGTAGACATAATGGGAAAAAATATACGATATACAAGGACATCTTCAAAAGGCCAGTAAAAGAGAAGTATGACATTTTTATGATAAAACTTCTAAAATCGTTCGCGCAGCTTGTTAAAAGATGGTGTACAACAAGTCATTGAAGGAGGCAGCAAGTCCCTAACGATTCCCTTTCCTCAATGCATATGAATTCATGAATCAATTCGGCTGGTACTTTTGGGCCTATTGACCAGTGCAAAAGGACCTTGCCAAAGGATATACCAAAAAAAATCAGTTAGACGTGATTTTGAACTCTGGTGCCAATTACGTGAAATCAATGGCGAAAATGCACGTACAAATGATACTTAGCAAAGGTTAATGTTGCTGTACGAATTATCCACTTTTTATTTGTTCGGTTGTGTGTAGATCGTCTTACCTATAAGGGGGAGTACTTCTGACGTCGGTGGCATACTTTCCGCCACGATCATGAGGAACACCGTAATCGATAGAAGTGTTGTAATCCCCATCGATACCTTTTCGCCTGAATCGGACGGCATATAGAAGCCGAGAAGAGCTACTAAAGTGATGAGAATACATGGCATGACCATGTTGAAAAGGTAAAACAACGGACGTCTCTTGATGATGATGTCGTAAATCATAAAAATATACGGGTCATCGGGACAACACGAGAAAAACACAACCATCCGTCGAACGTCGATTCGAATAAGGTTCCATTCAGAATTCTCGATGTAGTTCGAATCGTCGCCTTCGTCCGCGGTTTTCTTGATGTCGATCTTCGCCGCTTCGTACGTCCACGAAGCGAAGCGTAAGGTGCAGTTTTGTTCGTCGAACGGAAAATAACGGACGTCAATAGAGCACGAGCTTTTGTAGATCACCATCGACAACAAGGTCACGTTACCCTCGGAGGTCACGATGACATTTGTACTCACCGATGCTACTTTTCCCTTCACATCAGCACTGTTGTAAAGAAAACAGCTTATCAATCAGTAATTCGGAGTGGTTTTTTCTTAATATCTAGATAATTAGTATAGAGTGAATGCTCATACAAATAAGAATCATTGAATGGCCATTATGACTTCTTTATCAACTGCGTCTATTAGTATATTGCCTTTAATATATAGTCTGCAGAAGCAGAAAGAGTCCAGGTGCGGTCCATCGATCTGAATTCTTACACAAGGAATCTATCAATAAGAAAATCACTATGTTAGCGAATGCGGTATTTTTTGGCAATAACACCCCTGGGTGCCGAAGCCATATTACCTAGAGGAGGTTGGAAAGAAATGCACAGAAAAAACATGTACCTCTGATGGGACACGAACCCATCAGAGGTACAGATTTTTTCTGTGGATTTCTTTCCAACTATTCAGCGAAACACATTGGCTACCCCCTTGAACATTACCTTGGGGAGGGAATACATAAAAGTGTGAACGTTGGTGACCTCAGTCTTGCTGGACTTCAAATGAGCCGTGGTGCTTGCCAACTGTGCTACAGAGCAGACTTTATGTATTACGGTATTTAACGCCCTCAAAACAGAAAAATTGAAACTGCTACTAATGTCAGCGAAATCAAAGGGTATCTATGACGCACAATAATCGACTTTCTAAATTGAATGGGCGAAGTGTTGGAAGTATTAATGTAACTAAAAATCATTCTACTGTCAGTCGCAAAACCCATAATAGTTACCGTCCATTAACGTTACTATTGCCTAGAGGCGTGGTAAAAGCCAAAACAAACGCGTTTGAGACGCGTATAGTGACGGTAGGAAAATTTGCTGTTCCGCAACATAAGAGAAGATGACAATATGCCTCAAAGCTGCATATTTCCCGTCGGAGAAAGATCCCGAAGGATGAGGGTTTAGAAAGTATATAACACCAATCGCTGACTGGTATTTTCAGAAAAAACCTATAAGTAGCATCCTATATCTTTGATGTGAATGGGAGGAGCCAATGTGGTTCTTTGAATAGCTGGCGAGAAATGCACAAAATACCTATACCTCTGTTGGGAGGTAAAGGCATCAGAGGTATAGGTTTGTCTGTGTATACCTCTCCAGCTATCTCATATATGTAAAACTGTTTCATACGTAACTTTATATTGACTCAAATTGTGAGTATATACGTGTCTGGGTATTTGAATACACCGCGCTTTCCTGTTGTAGAAAATTAATTCGCGCCTGTGACTCGACAAGCTGTTGGTGAATTTCCGGTTGAGGTTCAAAAGTACACATTTATATGTTTGTTCAAAATTAAATTCATGTTCTCTCTGACGCCAACCGGTCAAAAAGTGGCTGCCAATACACGCTATCTCCACATCCCAGGCCTAAACCGCATCTCAGTCCGACTTGGCCCACACAAGTACCAATGGGAAAAAGCGACTCAATCAAAGAATGTGCGTGACCACGAAACAAACCAGAGCCCTGCATGCTCCAGTCATGACATCCAATTCCATAGTCGACTCAACCAAGCGAGAAAACCCGGATTGTACGTCGATTGCCGCCATTTTTAATTATATCTTCACGAGCCACAAATTTGGGACTCGTTTATTGCATGTGAAAATATGTGGTTATTAATTTGGAAGCCATTGTAACACAAAAATTGCGCCCGTAGATGTGTTCTAAAACTTAAACTAATTAGGACAATAATGTATTAAGAATTGAACTATGAATGGCAATGTCTGAGGAGAACGTGGTATGCAGTCATCGTGGGCCAGCTTGATCGTGTCGAGGTCACTACGTGGTATACAGTGTTCCCGGGATAGCTTGATCGTGTCTCGGTCACTCACTTGTTATATAGCAGTATATCCGGTTGCCAAACGTCGGTGTGAGGCAGGCGAATCACTTTGATGCCGCCGTATTTCTTCGGATCCCATGATAACATACGGTCCAACCAATTCTGTACGCAAAAACGCAACGTCTTCTTAGTGCTGTCTACATACACGCAACTTTCTGCGTCACTTTTACGCTATTGTCCTCATTTCTTGAGAGTACGCAGTATAGATTATGTTTTGTAATTTAACTTAATGTTAACGGGGTTGATAGCCATGGTGAATAGAAAACCCCGAAATATACCGACGTCAAATCTTGACTTTCACAGGGCCCAAACCCACAACTTTGAAAAACCAGTTCGGGATACTACCTGCGGCGTTTTTCGGGCAGAGAGTGCCTTGAACACCTGTGCCAAAGGGGGTCTGGGTGGCCTTTGCAGTGTGGTTTTGATAGGACTTTTCCCGATGACGTGTCTGTACTACAGATGCTCTATGGATGGTCTGTATGTCGCTTACGTCCCCGATATGTGGTCACCCATTGTAAATTAATTATCATAGACTTTATGTAGCGTGCGACACATTTTGCCCGTCTGTGGACGTTTGGAACGAATGGCGTAAATGGAAAGTCAAATATCTGCCCAGAATTGGTGTCGTTTTCACAGTTGGTGTTTTCCCCCACCCCTTATATGTAAGTGAGGCTAATAAATTTGTTGCGTTGACGACAGTTGTAGACTAAATTTGCAAAGGGACAAGAATCGTCCAGACAAGTCTCTCGTAATCAGCCTATATATACATACATTACTGGTTTGGTGCTCCACTAACAGAGCTTCAAGGCAGATCTTTTTAGTTAATGAGTTCTTATGAATTTTGTCATTTCAAACCTCTCAAAACACACAAAGATCCAGTCGGAATCAGATAGTCCAGCACCAGACCGATGGTGTGGTGGTCGTGGGTTACGGCCACTCATAGCAGAAATCTGTGTCGTTTCCGCTTGTAATTTGGGCCAATGGAAAAAATAGCTGAACGGTGTAACAGTACGTTGCCCGGACGAATCGCTCGCAAGCAACTAATATCGCCGAATAATCTGAAATGCGATCGCTGACGAGTTGCTAAATAGACGAATTTGTCCTCTAGCGAGGCATGTCCATCATTTTTCATTAGTCAAAAGTAACCGACTGATGCCTTTTATTATGATACCACATCCTTTAGTAGCCTTTCGCCAACATTACGATCGATACTAATATAAAGTCTTTGCCGAATCGATCGTCTTCAATGCATGCGTCACGCCACTTCGATCGGGTTACGCAATATAAAAACCCTGTTAACATAACATAGTCGAGCGGAAGGAGCACTTGACTGGCAACTGAAATGTCGCCGGTTCGAAACCGTCTACCGCTCGCCTTTTCTGTATTGTTTATGCAGGTGTTGTATTTGCGCTAAAAATAGCTGCCATAAATATTCATTATAAAATGCACCTGAGAACTTTTATTGGCTGATACTCGCGGTCTATAAAGGTTGTATATACTTTTACCTTTACATAAAATGAAAACCGCCAACCACCGGTTGCGCGGAGTAATCTCCCTTTACATTCTAAAGAACAAGTATCGTACGAATAATCGTGAATCATTCGTTTCATGTCGAGAAAACGAACAATTTCCAATAAGTCAACGACACCACGAGTTGGGCAATGGGTCGTGTACGTAGCCTACTCCTCTGCCTTGAAATACCACCTTAATACCCACGGTATTACATCAATGATATAACAAGTATTTCGTAAATACGATGAACGAAACACGTGAAGGATCAATAAAATAAGCTTCGTCGACACATGATTACGTATCAAAAGAAACTAATGACACTCAGTGACTTAATGGGACCACTTTTTCCCCAATAATGATTTATTTTATCGGGAAATTTACAAGTATCGAACTGGTGGACGTGACGAAATTCGTTTCTTTTTTGTCATAAATACAAACGAACAACGATAATGAATTTAATATATAATATTTATTATCCGTGGAATTCGGTGGTTAGCTACTCTCTTATCAATAACTGTAATGAGATAGTGTAGCCATATTACTATAATGAAGGAAAGAAATACTCGGCAAGAAATAGGAATTGAGATCTGTGTCCTAAAAGGCGCTAAATATTGAAATACATGCGAGAAAACCTACTGTGGTAGTACAGTTGGTTACAGCACCACACCGATTATTTAAAAATTGTGCGTTCTGCCCTGATAACGGCAAGATTCTTTGTGTGTACGTCTCCTGTATTTAAATTGTGTTTTTACACGATAGAGGGACGGGCGGTGAGGCAACGAAAAAAGGAAAGAGAGGACAGAGGGGAGATAGATAGATAGTTGAATAGATGGATGGAGAGATGGATAGATGAATAGATGAACCGATGGACAGATTAATTGATGAATAGATGGATAGATGAATAGAAGATTAGATAGATAGATAGATAGATAGATAGATAGATAGATAGATAGATAGATAGATAGATAGATAGATAGATGGATGGATGGATGGATGGATGGATGGACGGATGGACAGATGGATGGATGGATGGATTGATAGATAAATAGATAGATGAATGGATGGGTGGATTACGCCAGATGTTTGAAGTAATATGTAGTGAGTCATGTTAAATACGCAAATCGCCAGGTACCGCATGAATTTGTATTTTCAATCAATACTTCGTGGAGGGAGATTCGTTTTACGATCGTGCCATAACAACCTGATGTCAATTTGGTAATTTTTCAATTGCGATAGACGATGAGAAGTGTATATGGACATATATATATCGCTCGTCTAGACTGGCCTGTCGGTTTATCACTCTAGTCTCCCTCCGTTATCGACTACTCTTGCAAACTGAGCAAACTGCGTGGCCGCATACTGATATTGTAATAATGCCACGTACTGTCGCGTATTGATATCGTAATGATGCTGCGTACAGATATCGTCATAATGCCTCGTACAGATACTCTAATCATGCTGCGTACAGATATTGTAATCATGCCCCGTCCACATATCATGATGACGCTGCGTACAGATATCATAATGACGCTGCGTACAGATATCATAACGACGCTGCGTACAGATAACATAATGACGCTGCGTACAGATAGTACAGATATCATAATGACGCTGCGTACATATATCATAATGACGCTGCGTACAGATATCATAATGACGCGGCGTACAGATATCATAATGACGCGGCGTACAGATATCATAATGACACTGCGTACAGATGTCGTAGTGATGTCGCGTACAGTTATCGTTATGATACAGTGTGTTGATATTGCTTTGATTATTATCGGCGGGGTGGCTACTAAACTACCCCAGTAACTCCCGTCGTCCAGTCATGTTTAACCCTGTTTTTGAAAGTTTTATTAAGTTTTATTTTCTATTCGCTTAAACAAGTTCAGTAGACTTTAATGTGATATACACAATACCAAACAATGCTCGGTTGTTTTTTGTGCTGATTTTATACGGTATAGCGACAACCGTTTGATTACGTCGGTTGCGAGCGACCAGTCTTTCGTGCGCGCGTCAGTACGACCAATTGCCACTATCAAAAAACCACTTCGGTTAACGTTGTACTAATGATTTCATGGTAATGTTGGAAATTTGACGCAAACTTTCAGGCGCCCGGGGGCCGAACATTAGCGCTAGAAGCTCTACAATGTTTGTTGTCCACTGGAACGGAACAGTCATTTGCATGTCCCGCTGGACGGCCGCGGTCTTAGCGCGTTCAACGCATTCGTCTGGGTAAAGACCTTGGGATTTTACATCAGCACGTTGCGCGAGAGGTTACGGCATTATTGGCGTTAAATAGTTAATGTTCGAATGGCAAGAGACAAATACCGGCGATTCGACGATGGACTGTTTCATCTCGTTTCACGCGACACTCTGGAGCAGGACGGATGCCCGCAGAAATAGCGTATAACGTACTATGTTAATCGTGGGTGTGCGGCATAAACCGACGTGCCGTCGATATTAGGTTAGAAATCTTCTGAGGGCTTATTGTTGACTCTGCTCACAAAATTATAGATCGCCACAAACGTAAATCCGTTGTAGACTATGGGAACCTTTTTGTTGCAATTGTGTTCGGTATTACAATCTTGAAGGCGCTTTGACCTGATAAAAATCAATTATTTTTAGAGCAAACGTGAAACAGAATTGTCAAGGAAAGATTAATCCAATACAATTGAATTGGTAGAATTGGAAAATCAGCACAAAAAAAGAGATTAAGGCATTGTGGCGTCTTCGGTGCTCAGACGACGGAGTTCGAATGTTGGAATATATCATGCCACCAAACCTGCGCAGTGGATTAACCTTAGATGATCATCTACGTTGAGCCGTCTTAACCTCACTTTTGTTGACTTTTGCTGATTGTCTTCCATTTCAATGATGATTATTTTTTATTTTAAATCGGGAAAATATCGACACCAAAAGTACATACTAATCATGTTACTGGGCATCTTTTAAGCACATTTCGGTGATAGCTGTGGGTCAGGGGGGGCACTCGAAGTGTTGTTAAGTGAGGACCTTTTTCCTCTGACGCAGCTTTGTTTCGGGTGCTCTGTGGATGGTCTTTATGATGTTTACCGCTCCGCTTACCTCATTGTGAAAATTCGTTAACTCTCAGAGACTAAGCGGTCCGTGCGACATACGTAGGCTGTCGGAAGGGTTTGAAACTGGTGAGTGGACGACGGTCAACTGTCTGACCAGAGCCGGTGGGTTTTTCACTACGGCGTTTACCCACAACCTTTATAAACAAGGCTAATCTATTCATCATCTTAACCACATGGGTTAGAATGGTAAAGGGCCAAGAATGGCCTACACAACTTGTTTGTCAAGCGATTTTTAACTAATTAACAAACTAAATAGAGATGCGGCTTATTGATTCAAGAAACATATTACGCGCGACTCGTAGATCTCTTGACCAAATTCCAACCTTTACTAGGCTAAAGATCAGCTTCCAAAGGATTACAAGCGACCATCAATCCCGAGTCCCGCTATCATCGAACACCTGTCGTTTTTAAGCAAAAAGCGCCTCAAGACTTTTTGCGGGTGGTTTTGCGCGGAGTTCGTTTTTTTTGGTTGTCATCCGGATGCTAATAACAGCGTCTCTAGAGGAGCTGTCTCGTATCTTCACCGATCACTCACTGATTTAAACGGGGTGCGCGACAAACAGTCTGGCTTAATAATCATAGTGTATTAAAAGTGCTGCTTAAAACAGGTAATAATTTAGCGTCTTTTGGCATTCGTAACCAGTGACGGGAATGGCCCAATGTCGATTGTTTGCTCTTTGCATGAAGGTGATTCTCCTACCATATTAAATAAGACTAACCATATCAGCAAAGCCGTAATAAGTAATATCTAAAGAATAGCCCTGCAACAGACAGATGATGGCCAGAAAAATTGGGTGATCCAAGATAATTGAGACATTTATGAATGTTAAAGATTTTAATCCAAAATAACACCAGGCATTTCTTTACTTTTTCTTTTTCTTTTGGGTGAGATTTTGTTACCCGTCTAATACCAGGATCGAAGTAAACCACAAACGATGAACATCACGCGATGTAGATGTCGGAAATCAGTATTATGATATTACGTACACACAATGAAAGATACGGTCCGCATATCCGTCTACACTCCATGAAATACTAATGGCGTGTACGCTATACAAATATTGTCAGGATGTCCGTCTACAATCCATAAGATACACATCGTGGTTGCGCGACGTCTATTTCAAATAATAATAAAAACTATTATTTAAATTACGTTGAACGCTCGGAGTAACTTCATTATTTAATAAACTGTTGCTATTTTAGGACAATAACTTACAGATACTGATTGCGAATCTTAGACACTTGGAGGCGTAAAGGGTCACAACCCAATTTCCACCCTCGCCCCTTATCTCGTTTTATAAGCCAAAATGAATCACTAATGCTGTGTTCACGGGTACATCGGCGAGTGTCATTAGATGTCATAAACGCAGTTTTGCGGCAACTATCGTTTGGTAGACACACGGGTCTTCGGTAAATATAATAGTCGAGTTTTCAAGGAGAATTCTGAAATTACAAGAACTTTGTAGTAAAACAAAGATGTTAATAACTAAAAAAATAGCATAGCATGAGTCAGAGATTGTTCTTCGGAAATAAACGATATTGGCGGATTTTTTCTATTTACTATTAATACTATCTTTCTATTTATATTTACTATCAAAAGGCGTATTAACAGATGTGTATTGTGCCCACAATTATAATGTCTCTATGGAGTGACAGCTCCACTTACTTAATACATCATATTGATAATGCTCGTCCTGTGAGACTGTAAATTGTGCAGTCTGTAATAAATGTACCATACAATGTTGAGTCGAGGTTTTCATTTTTACGGTATGATCTGTTTCATCACCGAATAGAATTTCTCTTCAGTGTTAAAGACGCGATAGGGTGATGGATACGTCAATGTGCTTGCACAACTTGTCCAACGGCGGGCCACTAGACGGCAGTTCTATTACGGCGCCAGCGAACTCCTTACTATTTTATTTTCAGAACGGGATAGCTGGCTTGGTAGAACGCCGGCAGACGAATCAGAAAATGGAGGTTTCGAATCCCTGGAAATAGGAATTGTGTTTTTCCTTGTATCCTCGGGCAAGGTGCTTTATCACAGTTTCTTTTGTCGACTTAGTCAGCAATAAATACTAGTGGAATTTATTTCTGACAATACGAATCAATACATATACCGGAAATTAAATTTGCGAGAAGCTTGCAGACACCTGTTATAGAGTTGTGGCCTACCCTATGACTTGCAAACTGTCATTTGGATAGCTGCGTGAGCGGCCTAAAAGTGCGCTATGAAATGTAAAGCTCCATTTCTATATTTTTCCAGATATATCAATCTGATTTACCATAAATTTTCATTAGCACTGACATATTGCTAAACTGAACAAAACGATTTAAATAAGGTACTTGGCTGTCGATAACAGAGAACACAAATCGACACCCGGTTCGTACGACGGCGCCCTACGTGGCCCCGGTTACGACTATATCTTACGTAAAATGGTACCAGTTTCATTCAATTTTGAGGTCCATTACCAAATACATAAGTAATGCGGCTCTCACGCCCAGTGGCCATGAGGATCGCCCAAAGAGTATTTGGCCTAAAGTTACTTCAATTTCGCTGTGGCTCTGCTCAAAATTTCCCCGCGTCTGCATTACATCATTGAAACTATTAATAAATAATATAAAGCTATTAACAGATATTATTTTATCGTAATGTATTATACCGTCGCGTGTCGCGGAGCTTTCGATTATCAGAGGCCCTATTGAATCGTTCCGCATTGCCATTAGACGTAGGGTGATATATGTAAACGATGAAATATTTATACAGTTGCCAAGGAAATGAGAGACTGTCCGTCAAGAGTCGAGAAGCCGCGATCACTCTCCACGACTTTCAACCTGTCACACCTTTAGTAAAAGAAGCCATGTTAAGACAAAAAGATGCAGTGTTGCTGATAACTGTGGTTGTGATTATGGGGTGGTGCAGTCGCTGTAATGTGATTAATAGGAAAAAATAATTGTACAGTTATTGCGAAAAATTCTTATTTTTGATTAATGTGCTTGCTATTACTTGTAATAACAAGTTATATCGCCGTCTGTTACTTCGCAATATCATCTTTATAAGGAGAACATCAACGAGAAGAGCGACGTGAATATGACGCAAAGATCCGAGACAGCGACAAACAAGTGAGTGGGATTCCCAAGGGTCGAAGATATCCATCAGTTACGTAAAGGCTGCCCGGGATGGATCGAGCGGCCCAAAGATGGAGTGTAATGAGTTATATGGCGACCACTTTACGTCTTTCTCGTACCGCTGGCCATTGATCACGGGATGTTGTAGCCTCAGCGAGCTAGACAGCGGTTACATATTTTAGTCTCACAGCCGCGTGGGTATTAGTACTGCGGCTATAAACGAGAGCGATGCGTCAAACCCTCCCAATAGCATGTCGACATTAACGGATAGCGGTAATGGCCGCAGAATCGTAATAAGAACTTAATATATTATTGTATATCATGAGCATTGTCATGTCGGCTAATGGAAAATATATGAGAATAATACAATCCAAAGATGACGCTGTGTTTTTTCGCAATACATACAATGTGGTGGAATCATACAAGAATCCTAGATAGTGTGTAAATTGTAAGATGTTTTAAGGTCAACAGTATTGTAATGGGGAATACGTTAATATTTAGAGAATGGCGAGAGGAACCTTTCTTCATGCAGTTAATATATTATATAACATAGCAGAAATTAAATGACATAATGTATTGATGACAAATATTTATATTATATAACGTTAATTATATAACATATCAATAGTGTATAAATGTTCTTGGAATGTTCTCGATTGGCAGAATCTAAAATTGTGAAGTACTAAAAATAATATCCAAAAAAGTCGCAGTTTCCCTAACAGCAGACAGCTATCTAATATCAGGCATCTTTCAAGAAACAACATGTAAGTTTTTAACAAGCATATAAATTTTAGAATTACACCATTATAAAATTGCCTCGCTTCTGTTTTTTATCTGTTCACGTGTTGTCTATTGATCTGAATGACACGTCATATAAACTCTGCGATTATTTTAGGTCCACTGAGATAATCAAAATAACGACTTTGTTTCAGACTAGACGTACTTTATCACTTTACTTTAAAGTTTATCATTCGTCTAGACGTTATTGAGTACCCTTACTTATATCCATAGATTGATTGCATCACCCGCGAGACTGAAAATAGAGGGATTAACCTATGAATTCATAAAGTCACGCAGGATACGCAAAATTTGAAAAGCCAACCAATAAATTTGTGACGCTTACGCGTGGGACGGAAACTTATTAATGAAAGACAACTTCGTTGTCTAGTCTTAAAAACACGTTTTCAGGATTTTGGACTCCGTGTGAAGTGACTTTTTATATCTAGTATTTTAATTCGACTATAATCAGTCTATTAATAAATTTACAGTCACGCTGAATTTATAAAAAAGTCACTTAATTACCAAAAATATCAAGAGCGGCGACCATAGATTCTATTAACTGTCTACGTTTGACTTTGACTTTAATCTGTTCCATAGCGTTTCATTCGAGAACTATTATAATACAAAATCATTCCCGGTTTGTCTGGAAATTCAATTTGTTACAGTGTACTAAAAAATAGTTACCGATGCCTCAAACAAAATGGCCGTCATAAAGGCATAAAATATATGCTGGTGAGCTGCATTTGGATATCGCCTCTTTCATTCTGAGTTGTAAGGTTGTAAAGTCGATCGCTAGTTCAGGTAAAGCAACTTGTGACCTATTTGAAACGACAATCGCTCCGTGTGAGGCCTGTTTTAGAGTAATTTATCCATTAGTTTAACACGTCACACGGCAGACCGACAATCAGAGAGATTCGCTCATGAATTTATTAGATTTTACAAGAGAAATTTTGGGTGATTGTGTGTCACTTGGGAAACCGAATAAATATTATCTGGAGACATTCGATGAAATATTTACTTGCTCTAGAGAAAGATGGAAATTTTGGAAATGGTGCCCGTGGGGAAAGCAAACAATTCTGTCTCTCTTCGAAAAAACAAAAGCGCTTCTTACGTTTTTTAAATGTTTAAAGAGTCTTAAGAAACGGCAAGACGTATGGAATTACGCGAACAAGAGGATTTTATGTACATCAAATACGAAATTAAATTAAGGTTATATATCGAGATGTGTTGGGCAAAATGGCCTCAATTGGCAAGTAATATAAATTCAGCTCGATTTATCTCGCTATGCGTTGTTAGTTGCTACTGTAGCAAAGCTATAAGACTAACGGTTGATATTCTGAATAAAAGAACAACCCGAACTATGCTGTATCTGTATCTACCTACCGATAACCGTATCGCGATTGCAAATTTCGAGACTGAATCAGAAAAAAAGGATTCAGTGATAGTTAACGAAATCAACGGTGATTGCAGTTATTGTAGTGGTTAGAGCATTTGATTTGAATCCAGCAGACCCTGGTTCAATTCTCTCTAACCAGTATACTATCTGTCGCGTTCTTTTTACGGATAAAAGGGCCCAAACGGTCGCCCATTGTGAAAGTAGCCTTTGAAGTTGAGTTATTTAAGAGCTTCTTCTTTCCGACGTGGGTGTTCAGACGCTCTTTCGATGGTCTCTACCTCTCCGCTCTCTCGTCATCTCATTGTAGAGAATCAACTACGAGGAACCTAGCGGAGTGTGCGACATACGCTGGGGAAGCAGTTAGTCGATTGGTAGGAACACCGGACTCGTAACCGAAAGGTCGCGGGTTCGAAACTTCCCACCTGTCGACTTTTCTGCTGTGATCCTCAGCAAGTCATTTATCCCCGATTGCTGGAGTAAACTCGTCTGTAAAATGGGTAGATACTCGATATTATCCTTGGCGGGTTAATATATGAGAATCGAAGGTATTGTATATGCGCTGAATAGCTGCCAATTCACATTGTACATTTCATTGCAAACCGCATCTGAGAGCCTTTATTAGCTGATACTTGCGGTCTATAAATGTTGTACTTTACCTTACATATATAGGCGGTCTGTAGGCGTCTGGAACTGGTGGCGGGAATGGACGAGTCAGAAAAAAATCCTGTGACATACGGATTAGAACACGAAACCGCGTGCATTCAATGCCATGCTTCTAACCATTTCACGACTGGCGTCGGCGAGCGGTTGTACAACCGTACATTTGAGTCGCACCGTGCACGCAAAGTATCGTGTGTAATGAAGCCTTCATATAATATGAAGTATAGAAGCTCACTGGTAAGTGTCTTTTTTAGGAACACCTGTGTTTTTGTAAAAATTTGTTGTTAGGCAGACATTTCATTAAACTGTTGTGTTAGGCTATGATATAACTTATATGTGATTTCTATTGTGTTATAAAATATAATTAGTTATTACACGAAATGTATCTAGGTGCTTTAGAGACTACTGTTTATTTAGGCTATGGTTTAACTTATGTTACATTTAATTCAACTGTTGTGTTAAGCTATGATTTAACTTACTTTTGCGTAATACAATTAGTTATTAATGCAAATGTATATAGGCGCTTTAGAGACATACTAGTTATTAGGGCGCCTTCAAAACAAATGAATTATCATTATTATAACCACCGTTTCTATTATTACACCTTCGCCCCGCTCGCTAACCCTATAAGTGTCATCTACAAACGTGACAATTACCACGTGACTTTGAAGAATAGTTAACGATCATACATGATTCCGTATAATAGTGATTATACATCTTTCTAAAGCAGTCGATTTTTACACACAAGCTGTCCGGCGAAAATGGGCGCAAAAATTATGCTAGAACCACGCATTTGCAACCCAATAACCATATCACAACCATCATTTAAACGACGTAATAAAGATCCAAACCACGTGATACCCAAGCAATAGCCTGGTAATAGTTTCGCGCAACTATATAGCAAGATTGTGATATTGTCTACACAAAAACCATACAAGATTACCCATAGCTCTCTAACCACTCGGACTTGTACAGCCACCGCTGCAAATGACATAATGTCGACTAATGTATATTTGATATCTACCGTACCAATCTAGAGTCTAGACTATACTGTCAACAAAGATAATGTAAACGAGTTCAATAGTACTTCTAGTCGACACTTACTAGACACATTTGTATCAAGAGTTCTGCGAAATTCGGTTATTTTTAATATTCCATTACGTGGCGCGATACTACTGTGATCTTACGAGAAAATGGAGTTATTGTTACTGTCCATCGCAGTAAGAATACAAAAACGAAAATGTCTAGCTCGTTAGATTTCGCTGGCGAGAAAAACCCATCTATGTACTTAGTATGTACTATACCGTTTGGTTTTTTTGCGGTACCTTATGTGATAGATTGCTCAGGAATTATCACATTTTGCGATTATTGACGGACGCTGACAGATTTTTCTAATTTCTACAAAATATTAGAGCGGAAGGCATCGGTATTTTACAAAGAAAACACGCCTAAAAAGAACGTTAGAAAGTATTTCAATATTACCGATAAAGATTCTAAAATGTAATCGACAAGTGTGAATGTTTTATATACAGGTAAAAAATGTCATTCACATTACGTTAATGGGGGGTGTCAGTAATGTGGGTGAATCAATAACAGGAGAGAATGGGAAAGAAATTTGTTGAGTTGGTAGAGCACCAAACGGGTCATTCGGAGGTCGTTGGTTCGGGAAGCAAAGGCAACATTTAGTCATTTTATTTCTCTCAAGTTAGTTACAGTAAGCTACTATACTTCGTATTTCTGGGCGATAAAGTGTTCCTCTAATTTTCTGTCTTGCTTTGTTGCCTACAGTACCTGCACCTTTCCGGAAGTGATACTTCACCTTCCGCTACTGACTCTCGTCTCGCTTTCTTAACCATTATCGGCTGGGCTGTGATTTTGACTTTATTACGTTTATCCATCGTTCACACCGCGTGTTTTGTTCGCGCTCAATTACGTAACGGAGTTCGCAAAATGTTTTTATGTCCAAAATCGATCGAGGAAGAAAAACTACATTTGGAGGGAGAGCTTTTCGGGTATTTTCACTTAGATTTGCACGCGTGCATTCAGACCTTATTCAAACGTTAAATAATAACAAAAGTATGTAGGAGTATTCATGTATTTAGATTTAGCTAAAAGACCTAGTCGTATTTGGTGACGATGTGTGAACGACACAAAACTTGAAAGCACGTAATACTTATATCTACGAAACGAAAAGTCGAGACCAGTAGTCAATCATTATTGAGAGCTACCGAGCTTACAGAGCTAATTAATACGGCAGTGACTACGGGGTCGCTGAATGTGGATAAAGTCATCCAAAACGATCTAAAATCATCGTAGAGGAAATCATACACACACTCGACCAGCGTCTATTTTCGCTGCTGGTTGTGAATGCCCACAGACTGACGGTTCATCTTGCGCGATCTTGCGCGTACCGATATTTTAAGTGATATATCTCATTCAAAATACACCGCGATTACCCGATGTCGGATAAGCGTATATGTAAGCTACGGAACGACAACCGCGTCAGAGTCAAGAAGCCCTTGCTTTTTGCTCGGAAAACGCCGTAAATTCTAGTTCTAATACTCGTTAGAACGGGACGTAAACAGAACTTAATAATAATAATAAAGCTTTATTTAGAGTGCCGTATTATCCCTTGGTCAATAATGACAAGATGATGTCGACGACAC
>WURV02145727.1:0-18490 GCA_011762755.2 Epimenia babai
CGTAGTTTGTATAACACAAAAGTTACGGGACATGTTAATAAGGTAGTTAATATGCCGTAGTTCGTATAACACTAATGTTACTGGGACATGTTAATGAGGTAGTTAAGATGTCGTAGTTTGTGTAACACTAATGTTACTGGGATATGTTAATGAGGTAGTTATGATGTAGGGACATGACTCAATAATATCTGTATTATAACGGACACTGACCAGTGGCCAATCGCTTGACTAGCGGCACGAAATGCTGCTCGAGAGCCACAGTCGTGTGTTCAGCGGCGATGGCCCGCAGCGAATCCACGGCCCTGTCCCTCACAACTGTCTCCTCGACTGTAGCGAGACTCTCCAGTGGTGGCTGCACACAAGTCGCACAATTCCGTCTTACGAGATATACCTTAACCAAATCTGTCCTTAGATATTCAGGCATTTTTGATATCTAAAAGACTTTCATCCAAATACATTCACATCTAAAAACAGCGATAGACGAAATAAATTCTGGACAGTATGAGGACAGTCATAAAAATTACGTCAGTCTAATTACCATGCCTGAATATGAAAGAGTCGGCATAAAATCACCTAGGCTTCTAAATGAATTTCTTTTCTGTGCATACGACAGTTTTGGCCTGTATTTCATTATTTTCTTTAATGTGACTCTTACATCTACGAAAATGACAATAAATATACTATCAGTCTTGAAGAAAAGGTTTTAGAAATGTGAATTGGTTGTTTCTGTCTCATGATCTATCAAAAGTAATACATATGGAAACATAGAGAAATTGTTAGATATTTCATGAGTGAATTTGAAATGTGACTGGCATCTAACATATTAAATCTGACAGTCAGATATAACCACAGGAGTGCCCCACATGCCTTATGTAGCATGTAATAAATCTGATAAAATGTCACATGAACTGCTCAGCAATAAACAGTAACTCTAGCACATAATACGGCAGTCATGTGACTTACCAGGAGACAGTTGACGTACTCACTGCCACCGACAAGACTCGTAAAACTTCCAAGCTGTTCAGCGAGCGCCAATAACACTTCGTCTTCATCGTAGATCGTGTCTACACCACATCGTCACAATCATCACAATGGTCACAATCGTCACAATCATCACAATCGTCACAATGGTCACAATCGTCACAATTGTCACAATCACACGCAGTTACACAGCACTATACATGGTACATGATACAACAAGGCTGGGAATAGTCAATACTCTCCAAATCTCTGTGCAACATATAACAAGGCATTTAGTCGAGCAATGTGAACAATAAATACAGACAAGAAAAAAGTTGGGGCAAGTACGTCACGTTACAGCTTATAAATATTCCATCTCAAATTACTATATATAGTTCATGAACGAAGTAAAAGTTATACAATCACTAACCCATAGTGTAACAGCGGATATTTTCACATACTTAGCGACCATTAAATTTAGGATCATTTGCACGTAATTCATCAGACAACATATTAATTTTATCCATTAATTCACCTAAGTTATCCGGAGAGAAATGCATAAAAAACAATCAAAGGTAGAGATTTCTTATGTACATTTCTCTTACACTTCACTTAAACAAGTTAAAAGACCACAATGCAATAACCTTAGATAATAATTAGTGTTTTTATTTCATTTCGAAAAACCAAAAATGATGAAGTTGAATAGAAAAAATTCCATATTCCTTACACCAATAATCTTATAAGGAATGACTTCAAGTGGATACGAACCTGTGAGGAACGGGATTAACTCTGATCGCGTACGTTCTACACCTAGAGCCAATGCTATAGTGGACAGTTTTTTAATACTGTTTAGACGAAGCTGAAAAACACGTTTTCAGATACCATATGAGTGCCATAAGTGTCAGAAGTTGTGTTTGTACTATCACTTGCAGTAATATGCACTCGCTTGATAGCATGACATTAATTGGAAGAGGTTTGAATAATGCCAATTCATAAATTACAGTAATGTAAAAAAATATTTATTTTGGGTTAAGGCTACCGACAATTTCAAAATATTACCTTAATTATAACATAAAAATAGAACAAACTACATTGGGGACATTATTTTAGTTAACTTACATTACATATACAAGAAAAATTTCGTTTAATTTTGATTAACAATTTAGTTAATAATAAATCGCGACCAATTTTATCCATATAATTTTCAATTTTATCTCTATTTGTAACGTCTAAATTTACTCAAATATTCAAACACCGGCTTTCTCCTGCAATTACCTGTACATCTTCATTGCGCAGTTCGTCAATTAAAACAGCGATAGGATAAAGCGAGTCGTCTGTCGAATCAGTTGGTTGTGAAGAGGCCATTTTGTATTATTCGAAATGATAGGCGGCGCTGTGAAAATGACATCACTATGCACAATCCTTGTCGTTTCTTCCCAAATGAATGGGTAACAGGTTAAAAAATAATACACATAGAGACACAGGCTTCCTGTCAAGATTTACTCTGGTAGCTTCTCCCTAGTATTGTATAAGCCATATTTTAACCTGTTAAATCTAATTGTTAGATTTATTTTGCGTGTTGTTTTTATAAATTACTTCACCTTTTTGTAATATCCCTAGACTTATTCATGCGACCACATTGGAAGCCCAAGAAAAACGTGTTTAAAACGCCTGTGGCTCTGCTCTTTAACAACGTGGCGTACTGAACACGGTTGTAATACCCGCCGCAAGATATCGTGTGGGAAGAGCAATGAAAAACTAACAGGTTATAACTTATTAGGTTCTTATGACTGATGCAGGGTTTGAAACGGGCAGGGTTTGCTAGTCTCTCTTGAAACAGGAAGTAAGGTAGCAGTCAGCGGGTCAAATCACCACAAGCCTTGTCGCAAACTCACGTTTATCTATCATCCACGACCGACCAGTAACTGATTTCGTTTTTGTGTATTGATAACAAGACTAATGCAATTATAATGCATTCTCCAGGGATTATAACATTTTCATAACCGACTCTCTTAAATTACTAAAGGTAATGTTACTCTTTCCCCTCCAAAACACAAAAGACATTTCACAACGTTCTCATACTTTCATCTACATAATTATTGTCTTTAGTTACACGTGCCTATGATTCTTGAAGGACGAAAATATGCAAACAGTTGTCATAAGGCCATAGGCTACGCTGTCGTTATAATGTGGACGACGAACGTCGTGTAATTAGGCAGAATTGACGTGACGATAACGCGTTTGCCCTTTCGCTGCGAATACCAGACGCGAATTATATCTAATTGTCCTTCCGTTACATCGGTTATACGACACTCGAAGATTGGTTAAATGCTACGCTCCAAATGCCTTCCTTGAAGGACTTCCACTGATTTTTGCGTAACACGCGATTTTCAGAAAGTGCGCGTCGACAAAATTATCCAGTTATCGAGGCTCAATAATATGGAACCTAAATTCTAGCCTGTTTATGCAATCGCGGTACGGACTGTTCGTTTGTTCGGCGGTTCTGCTAATAGACCATGTTCGAGTTAAAAGTGTCGCGCGACTTGTGAATAAACCTGTACCTAGATCACATACAACATGCTCCATTCTGTACATTGGACTTTTTGTAGACTTAATGAAAAAATAGCTTGACGATGACAAATTTTAACGGCGGCCGTTTTTTTAAATAGGCCAGCTAACATTTGAAAAATAAGGTTGTTGTTACTGAGACAGGTCTGTTGTAATAGTGTGTAAATAAGGGGCGACGATGTTTATCGGGATGGCGTCATTTCGGTGTCGGGGCGGAGCTAGTGTGCTTTAGTTGAGCCATCTAAGTAGCGTGAACTGCATTTTGCGTTCTATATTTACAGATGACATGTAGCAGTCATCAGCTCGATCACTATACGCATTTGACAGATTTACTTCTTCGTTATCCTATAACTCAGGCCTCGCCCAGCATGTTTACATTTTTCTGATGTTGTGCTGACAACAATTAACACTTTGGATCAAGAGCTTTTCAAATGCCTTGTACGCTCGTCTATCTTGTATACTAGAGTACTCTTTACGAATTATAGTTCGTGATTATGTGTTTAGATTACGACAGGGGTAGGTCACTAATTCGAATTAAGAGAATATGGTATGCTCGTATAATATAAAAATCGAACCCTTAGCCACTGATTATGATGGCGATTCTGTAGCCTTAATTCTGTCATATTGGAGCAGACGTCATTTACAACACCGTACAAGCATATGCTACTATAATTATACCGATATTACCAAAGTAAAATGTAATACCTTAATGATTTAGGTAAAGATTGAGGCAAGCTCTAGTCTACAGGTACACGTCTTGAGATGATAACTGTAGGAGTGGTGACACCCTCAATATATACTGAAGAGAACATCCAATTAAAAGAAAGAAAAACGTCATTCCGTAGAGTCTGTATAAACAATGGTATTGTGGAGAGTGGATAAAACCAACAATACCCAGATCAAAGCCGCGATAGCCCGAGAATGGTACAGACCATTGGAAATTCGTAGAAATACAAGACAGGTCATTGTAAAAAACATAAGCAAAAATCACAAGTACGTCTATTAATAAAAGCTGGAAGACTATAAAAGTAGAGGTACTCAAGGTACAAAGAGAGTACATAAACAATGGTCCCCAGTGGCTCTAAAAGTATGGTATTATGTATGTCGGAAAGGGATAAGTACAATGCGCTCAAATAAATTTTAGATGTTGAAATGCGGGTTTAGGCTTTCATCGCTTAGGTGTGAGAAAAAGCCCCCTCCCGCGATATCCTTTGAATCCTAAACTTAGCCTTGTATTGGTATTTCAAGATTGATGCTGTTCTTTTTGGCAACTTGTAAATGGCCACACCGAAATCTCTGTCGTTCGTTTAACTGATGGAAATGATTATCAACTGGCATCTGAGAGTGTTATGTGCGCATTGATGTATACGTATCCTACATACTACATAAGAAACTATTCGGTGAACTGATGAGGGGATTTAACGCCTAGTGTGGAGTAAGGTTGGCAATATTTCAATATTGTTGCGCTTATGATTTGGAAAATGCACAAAAAACAATTAAAGAAGCTCATTAGTGTTTCAGTGTATTTGTATGCGGTTTTTTTTCTGACGACGCTTAGGCCATATCCATGTTTTTAAATAGTGTATTTATCGATGTAAAGTGTGTGAGTCAGCAATGCTTATTAATGCACTTTAAATCAAATATATCTCATTTCCCTTCACAGTTTTAAAGCGTAATCAAGACTTTAAGGCTTAAACAGACGAGACTGCCATTTTAGTGGAATTTTAGTCAATTCGCCACATAGTTTGCCTTGGGGAAATTTGTCGATTGGCTTTTCTTATCTTTAAGCGAAACTAAATGGACCATCACCTACAAATGAAGATTATTTACAGTTTATAGATTTTTCCACGAATGAACAGTGTCATTATGACAAATTGCAATTGTGACAAGAGAACCCAAATATTCGTAGATATCACATCGGGCTAATGGTATTGATATGGCACTTTGTTCTCCCGGCAACCAAATCCCGCGAGAATTAGGCTTGGCGCCAATTCTGTTGACAGACGATATCGGAATTCTTTTTTACGATAATAGAAGTTATACATATTATTCTGGTTTGTTAGTATGATTCTTTAGAATTGCATCTTTGTAAAAAAACGCATATTTAATGAACAGAATAGTTGTTTGCTCATCCCGTTCTTCGTCTTGTCTCGAATGTGGACCCTGTCCTGAATATCGCTTCAAAGGTCACCGATTCGTACTTGAAAATGTCGGGACCAGAATACCAGGCGTTCAATAGTTATTATTTACCCTTAAAAGGAAATGCAATGTATCTTGTTAAATATTCCTATTAGCTCAGCTGTCAGGTCACTTGCACACGCACACACGCACTTTACATGAGTAAATACCAGACGGAGTATAGTTGATCTACGAAAGCTTGCGTTAATCCATATTGCTTAGTAAAAAGGTGTTACCTTTGTATTCGTCGTATTTACGATATAACACAGCTCATTGTATGCCCAGATAGTCTACTTATAGAGCTGTATTATCTGCAATCGTACAGAGTACTACAATATCAATACGTTTCGGTACAAGATATGTGCAGTATATTTTGTGTGACGTTATTTTGTGTAATCCAAAAATAAAAATCGCAGAAA
Source organism: Epimenia babai (assembly GCA_011762755.2). Classification (NCBI taxonomy): domain Eukaryota; kingdom Metazoa; phylum Mollusca; class Solenogastres; order Cavibelonia; family Epimeniidae; genus Epimenia; species Epimenia babai. The sequence continues at coordinate 6,126 of WURV02145727.1, forward strand.
TAATGACATAAATACATATTTGGCGATTGGAAATACAAAATTACAGCAATAAAAGTACAGTCTTTAAGATGGACAGAAATTCTTATCGTATATTCTTACTATATATCTTGTTTTTATGTACTCCATCCGTATCTCATATTTGGTAAAGCTAATAATGTTATTACATTCAGTTTCTTAATTATCGCCAAAGGAATGCGAAACGCCCTGCCTGGATTTGGGCAGGACTCACGGCTACAGCCTTGCTTACAGCATGATATGCTATTTGAATTCGAAGCCAGTCATTTCATATTATTATTATTTACCATTTATTATTATTACTATCATTATCGTCATCATCATCGGCATCTATACCAACATCTTCATTATCATCATCAACATTATCAACACTATCAACACCATCATCGCCAACATCATCAACAACATCATTATCATAATCACCATCAACGCCATCATCAACATTGTCATCACCAGTATCATCATCAACGTCATCAACATCATCACCATCAACGCCATCAACACCATCATCATCAACATCATCATCAACATCATACATACATACGCGCATACGTACATAGGTACATACGTACATATACACTTACACATACACATAAACATGCACATACATACATACATTCACATACACATACAAACAAATACATACATATTATACATATACATAAATATACAAATAACCGAACACGGTATCATCACAGATTGTGGCCACTTTGCATCAGCAGCTGAATGAAAGAGAGAAAGCTTAACAAGTTTTTTGTAAGTAGAGTGAGTGGGGGCCTCTTTAACAAAATTATCCAGTTTATTGAAAGTTACCGTCCCAAGATCCCTTAAAACACGTTGACCTATTGCTTTTTTCATGCGCAGAACGGGAATGTTATTATGTTATTATGAGAAATGGAGTAGCTATAGAACACCGCTGCTCTCCGTATTTATTATTCATGGCGGCCATTCTATACTAAATCACTTTATATGTTTGGTAATGGTTTGGATATCTCATACTGTAAGACGATGATGCCAATGTACACATGTATTTAGAGAATGACTCATATATATGACTCAATACCTAAATGTAAATGGCGGAGCGCGGACAAGTAATGACGTCAACGTTAAGACTGGGCCCCGGAAACAATGGGACGAACGTCGCTGGGGTATTCGCAGTTATCGAATTGTCGCGAGAGCGCGGAATTTAGGAAGATAAAACTCGTATTGATCGCTGCAGAATGTGTGGTTTTGGAGTGACATCGGCGACGCGTATCGGGCACGATACGTCTTGTGAAATTCTGCGAATGTTTTATACTCCTGATTGTGTTAATGAAATTTGTGCGTGCGTGCGTGCGTGCGTGCGTGCGTGCGTGTGTGTGTGTGTGTGTGTGTGTGTATGATATCCTTATCTTTCCATGCCCTCCTCCTGCTGTTTTCACTCGCTCCGGATGTATGTATGTTTTTATTTTTACGAAATAAAACGTACTCAGTAGTTAATGAGCCTAGCTGCAGAATCTGCTTTTTCTGGAAAAAATACTCTCGACAGCATATATACGCCCATTGTTTAATCATTACACCCACTGTAATAATACTCAACAATTCCCTATAAAACAGTATCTTACGGAAAAAAATAACAAAATTTTCAGTTTGATTAACTCAGCCAGAGGATAAATCGATAATTCACATACAATAAAATATTTTATAATGTAGGTCAAGCTCGATCAGAATTTATTTTGCATGAAATCTAAATTATACACATACTGTAATCTTATACTTGAGTATTATGATAGCTGAGTGAACTTCGACTATTACGCATGCGTCGCTCTTACACTTAGCGTTCATGTAATGTCACAAGTTGATTTCTTCTTGCTCGGTCAACTGCCGAAATCACCTCCAATCTTTCCTATAAAATAGCAGAACAGTTTGGATTCGAACTTGTGACATGGAAATTGAAAGTTCTCCTCACCCTTTCGCGGGCAAAACGAGAATGTGTTAATTTACTGGTCGATCAAATTTCGCGGGTGTACCTATCGACCGAATGCCTCCCCTGGCGACGCCATGCCAGCCGCGGAAGTGTGCGAACCGCGCTACGCCCGCATTTCCGAATTTCACGGAGAACGCTAGCGATGCAGTAATTAGTAACAGCAGTACGTGCTGTAACTGCTGTTTCTGCTGTTTGCGAACATGTTTTTGCCATTTAGTGCAGCGTAAAATGTACACAGAACCGTACCGCACACGGCAGCTCTAGTTTCTGACGTAAAGTATATAAATACGTGGTCGTTTTTTTTTAAGATTGTTAATGTGTCGTAGTTTTTAACATAATTAGAAGTTACACTACAATATGTGGGCTCTTCTGACATGAAAAGACCTCTAGGCTATTAAATCTGACGACAAGCATTTTCAACACGAACATAATTATCAAGTAAGAGCACCTAGCACTGTAAGTATTCCCTCTATAGAGCTATATTATCGATATGGTAAGCTTTGGAATAATAAAAAATCCCGTGAAATTTTGATGACGCATTGTTCCTAATGAATTTATTACATTCAAACAGTTGTTTGTTAATTTGTTTGTTCAAACAGTTCATTGTTCTTAATAAATTTATCACATTCAAACAGTTTGTACAATTTTTACTCAAATTCTATGCCGGTATATATTTAAGAATAAATTTAAATCCTTCTGAGACTAATTGAATTTATGCGTAGACAAGCTTTCGCATATATGTAATATGATTCTTCAGGCTTATCGCAATTTCATTCGATAAGCCTGAAGAAGCATATTACATATATGCGAAAGTTTGTTTACGGATAAATTCAATTAGTCTCAAAAGGTGTTACCTCATTTTTTTCTCTTACTTTTCAAAGACTAATACGGCTACTTATTGCGCTCTGTGTAGTGTATGCTGTGTAGTGCGGGGCACGTAGTGTGTGTTGCTTGCTGTGTAGTCTGTCTTATAGGCTATGGTATGTGTAGTGTGTGGTGTGTAGTGTGTTGGATTTAGTTGTATGTAGTGTGTAGTAGTACGCGTAATGTAGTTTGTAGTAGGCCTAAGTAGTGCGGTGCGTATCATATTGTGAGTAATGTGTGGTGTTTTGCGTGCCATGTGGTGCGGTAGTGTGTCGTGGGCACACAAACAACGGCGGGCATCACTCGCCAAAGACCGACATAGAACTGACTGACGAACCCGCGCATCTTATAATATAGACATAGGCCAATACAAATACGAGCGCCGACAGATAGTGGGTACCTATCTACACATCTTAAAGTAAGCTGCTCGTTCTTATATAAGGACGAATAAATCTCAAGTTTATTAGGAAAAATCCACAGAAAAAAGTGGATATTATATCTGAATATTCATTATATTATATCTTATATTAAAGTATACAAATAATTTTAGCAATATACACGCCATTTTTGTGATGTATTTTTTAGGAATTATAGTCTACGACCCTCCTTAACAACTTGCCTGTTATTTTATCCCCAACCATTTTCTTCCGCAATTCCACCGTAATTCCACGGCGACACTTATCTGACAGTATATTACAATGGCTTTGTTCTGTCAAATCACCATGCAAGTCCAATTTATAGTAACGTAAACGATTGAGGGCGCACGTTTTATGTAGTCTGCATAAAAACGTGTTCAAAACGAAACGAAGAGGGGATCTGCGTTATTCCGGAGAATGGGAAACGAGTAACGGGGTCGCCAACGCTGCTGCCATTAATCTTTTCAGTTTCTGATGAGTTAGGACTTCTCTTTACTCTTGATTTATCGGCCGCGTTTGTTGCATTGATTATGACATTCTAACCTCTAAATTACGCCAGTTCTTTAACATCATATCAGCATTGCACCTCAATGGCTCCAATCACATTTTGAGAAGCGTTCTTTTGTCATTGATGTCATACCCCATTTTTTACTCCTTTTCGCTTTCCACGTTGCACGTGTAGCTCGTTTTGTGTCATCCAGGAGCATGATCAAGAATGCCATATCTATGCTGACGGAAGACATCTTCATATATAATGATCCAGCTGAATAATGCCATGCTGTTGTGAGATCGACAGAAACGTGTCTCTGTGGCATTGAGCGATAGATAAATTACAAACTCCAAATAAAATTATCTCAAAACAGCATTTCCATATATTACCTCCCCTTATCGACAAAAACCGCTTATTCAGTGACAACCATGTCTACATCTTCATCCGCAGGATATCTTGGTGTAATATTTCATGCTTATCAAATCTATGTCAGGCAGTTCGTGAGTTCGAGTCCCATCAGAGATATAGTTTTTGTCCATTTCTCTCTATCGTCATCGTCATCGTCATCGTCATCGTCATCATGGGTGTTGATGATTTTGACAGGAGTATTGACTTGCGGTATTTGACAACTTACCTAGTTTTAGTTAATCACATATCTATATTTCATGATGTTATTCAATTTTGGTAACATATATTTATATCCAAATAAGAAATATTCATAGATTCGATCTACTAATACTTGAATGTTTAACACGAGACTCCAAGCAATACAAATAATAGCATGGAAGTTATAATAAAAAGCCATGTCACGTTGCTTTATATTCAGTGGAAGCTTAAATTTCTTTACGTGACTATTTCTGCCCCGCGTTCGATCGCTCGGATACACCGACGGATTAGGTGGGTTCATGAGCATCTCTTAACGCTCATCATGTGTCGGGCAGCACTTCCGTCACAGCCCGGTATCACTTATCATCGGCGAAAATACCAAATAAGCGTCGGGATCTCCAACGATGTATAAAGCCTGCGACACGCGAAAAATCGCTCCGTCCGTCCATACTCGAAGATGATCGCGTGCCCAGAACGATATTGCGATTCATAGCGCAAATTATGTGATTTTTAGCGTCAATTACACGCTCAAAAATTTCTTTTAGTGACAACGAAACCAACATTTGTTCGGTGAGTAATAATCACCAAACGTTAAACTAAACGCGAGCTTCGGCAAAGATAATTGAGTTTAATTATAGCACCAAGCATTTAACAGTTACTCTTGTATTATAGCCAGCCGCGGAACAATAATAACAATAATATATTTAATGCGTACACGGCCAGCGAATAAAAACCGTTGTGAACGCGCGGTCGATTCCATGGTTGTTGCCGAATAATGCGTATTTTCTAATAATGCTTTAGGACATCTGGTCCACGGGGATATAGGATTAATAAAATCGTAGTACTCCCAGCGCGAGATTCCGTTACACAACAGCCACGCGACGTGCATCATCAGATCTCTAGAATTAAATGTGACGTCACACCGAAGTATGGCGCGTCGATCGATGTCGGCCGATGAGACTCTCGACTTGTGAATGCCTCATCAATCGGCGCCGACACTTGAAGAAAACAGCCGTTCAATGGCGCAACCTCCTCGTCGCGCATCCCGTTAGTTTTCTTGAGAATTTTCCGATGATAATCGATGATTTATTGCTAAGAAATAGACAGGGAAAAGCGGAGTCTTTATGCTACTTTATTAGTGGCAGTAAACGTCTGGTAGCCCCTTCCAATCAACGCAAGCTTCCGCTTACAAGAACATTCCGCCAAGAGCAATTATGTTGCAAGGTGTTACAATTATGTTGCAAGATTTACTCTTCGTATTAAGCTTTTACAAAATTGCGGATATTAAATGCCCGTAAGACTGAGATTAAGGATTACATTACAATTACAGGTATTGGCCGATGTTTTACTCATGTCAGGTGTGTTTCGATAACTGGGCCAATCACTGCACTCTACTCAAATATATTGCATTTTATTTTTGTAGTAATTTGCTATAGAGTACGAGGGTACAGATAACGAATGTCATACAAGACAAACAAAATCATGCAGGCGGTAAAAAACTGCATACAGATTATACCGGATACCACATAAAATATCAATGATGATAACAATTAATGTCGCAGTGCATTAATTTGTGTTGTTAGTGGATGGCATTTTTAGCGCCGTGTAAACAAACATCTAGTCTTGCTGATTCGTAGAAGATAGAAGACAGAGAGACGTGCGTTGCCGGGTGAGCCATATTGGATAAAACAAAAAGTAAAGGTAACATCTTATAAACTAATTGGGATTAATGATCCACACAAGCTGTCGTAGGCCTATACAAGTATAGTTCGTCAGGTGTAATGAGGAGGTAGTCAACGCACACAGAAAAATACCGGAAAGTGACTGAAAACAGGTCGGTGGCAAAGAAAACAACCACACCCGAGGACGAAGGGTTACACAAACCTAAACCAGATCAAAGGCCAAGGAATATAGGCCCAGTGAAAGAAAAGAAATAAAAAGTCCAAGCAGAGAACGGAACAAAGGACCGTAGAAACTCGTAGAAATGCGACAAGTCAGGGTCCGCCCATGAGTTTAGCCTACTGTAATCGTTCTTCCATGGGTAGCTACAGGTGAAACAATTACTGACAATAGGCGAGAGACGGACGCACGTCACGATGTACGATGCACGAGTCCGGACCTGACGAGTCTCAGTAGTGAATTTAAAGCCAAACTACCGAGGTCTAACTTTGACGGTTGGCAATATAAGTCAAATCTACTGCGCATGCCCGGGATGAGATTTCCCTTTTTGCGAACTCCGGCCTTTTACGGAGAATAGGCCTAAAATATTGCGGTTTCAGATTTTCCCATTCCACGAATTCAATTCGGAGGATTTAACTTTTCAAATCATGTTTTACTTTGGCTTTCAAAAACTAACTTTTTATTGGTCATAGCGCTGTCAGACTCTGTAATTTAAACACGTAGCACAAAAAACGCCTACGTTTGTGCGTAAAAAAATCCACATAGGATTTCTTTTTTTCGATATTAAATTTTGCCCTACTTTCCACTGTATTATTGTTATCTATTTCATGCTCACTGTAAATATACATAAATTATTGTATCTAACATTGATCTCTATTACCTGTATACTGTTAGGTGTTAATTTTATATCATCTAGGTAATTACATTATTGTTTTAGACCATTAGGCTATTGTTTCATGTAAAGTGTCGTTGACAGCTCTGCTAATAAGTACACTTTAAACAAATAAATTTTATTTCATTTCATCTCATTTTATACGTGCTTCGTCTTCGACGGATTTTGATCCATGTTTGATCCATGGTGACCCAAACCATTGCAAAAACCGTTGAACCCTACCGAACATTCTCAATCTCGCTTAATGTCTGCTCACTGGTTACAGGAACGGAAATACAGCCGCTCGAGGGGATATGGGTGGGTAAGGAAGAATTGTCCATATTATATAAAAGCTACGCAGACGTACGACATGATATGTGCCCTTTAATCGATCGCGTACAGTAATTTCTGTTGCGATATTATAGTCAAGCGATTTGATTTTTAGAAATGGTGATGCTAGAGACGGTACTGTGGTCGGTTTTCGTCTTCATTATAACCGTCGTTACAACAACTCGCAGCTGTCAGTTCACGGTTGAAAGCGTCAGGGAAGACCAACAACTTCTCGCTAAACAAGTTCAGTATGCCAAGGAGGTAGGTTCAGTTTTTATCAATAATAAATCAAACCATAATAATGTTCGATTTGTCTTATAACCACGATTAATACATCCAGTACTATGCGTCAAGCGACATTTGGTTTTGCCGTGATGGGAATCCCCACTTCACTTACTGATTTGTTGATTACGACCTACCAAATGACATAGCCCGACCCGAACCCATTATACTCATCTGAAACTGGTTACTACTAAGTCAGTGGCGCGTTATGCATAAATAGTGGTACTTTTCTGCTTTTAGCAACTGATGCAGACGTCCTGGAAGTTGGACACATCCGTCATATACAGCTTGTACGATACAGACAAAGACTCCAATCTCGACAACAGGGAGCTACACGCCATTCTTTTATTGGCGCATCTCGGCGGAAACGGAAATGACGATGGCATCTACGAAGCATCCAACATCAGCTCGTCGCTAATCGTGGTCGGTGACGAAGATGGCGACAACAAACTCACCGTAACAGGTAAAACGTATGGGGCTGTAGGTAAATTTACTCCAATAAAAAACTAACAAAATTCTCAATCACATCACATGTGATAGTAAAGGTATAATTTACATACCGTAATACAAATTTCTTGATCTTTTAGAGACTTACGTTGTATCTTTTTACCACTGTATCACATTAAATACCGTTACATATTTTTATCATATATATTATACCGAAACCTATTCGTCTTGCACTGTATATGATCGTAAATAATGTAGGCAGATAACTAAACTAACTATAAGATTACAGGTATAGTGTATTCACATTGTCTTCTCATGTAAAGTGTATTTGACAGCTAAGCTAATAGGTACGTTTTCAATGAAATACATTTACTTTCATACTTTATTTGGTGATTTCATTAAGCTAGATACAACATTGTAGCCTACTATGATATGGACCATAATTCACTATATTCGATGTAACAGTTGAAACGTTCACAGTGACATCTCGTACAGCGCATGCATAAATTTTGTTTCAGAATTTAACCGACTGTTCGGGCTCCACACTCCCATCAAATCACGGAGACACAGATCTCCTCTCCTCACCAAACTCTCCGCTCACCAATAATCAATGTTTGTCTCGTATGAACGCTGACCGCCCACGATAAATAAGACATGACGTGGTACAAGACGACAATAATTGAAATAAAGGAACGCAACTTTGTCCAGTTCAGTTGCTATCACATCATGGTTCGTTGGTGCAACGATTCACGAATTTATTCTCGGACGCGATTGGGTAGCGACGTGTGAATGTATTAACTCTTACCCCACTGACGACTGTACGCTACATTACTGTAGCAACATATTTCTGTGAAAACATAGTGCTAAGGGTTAAAAAAACGAAATTGGCTAGCGATACATGATTGTATTCAAGGATACAATTGGCTAGTGATACATGCATGTATTCGAGGATACAATTGGCTAGTGATACATGCATGTATTCGAGGATACAATTGGCTAGTGATACATGCATGTATTCAAGGATAAGGATTAATTCACAAGTAATCACATTTATTTAAACCCAACAAGAAAAGGCAACAAGGTGAATTTATTGTTATTATATATGGATATGAATGCCATCAAATATAAAATCATAAAAGTCATTATTTTTCATTATTATGTGGGGAACTGCATGGTATAGTACACAGAACACTGGTCGTACTACAAGCTATGATGGCAGGATGGATTCATCACCCCGCGAACGGGTCAGGTCCCGCGAACGGGTCAGGTCTATGGAATCTATGGAATACGTGCGGCCGGGTTGAAAGGTCATTTCATCCAATCGTTCAATAGATGAGTGATGGTCATGTGTGTTGTTGCGTGATGTGTCCCCATCGCTGTTTCTGAGGTCTGGACGCACGGACATTCCATGCTGCTCTTTCTGCCAAAAAACTCCCATAAATTAATCATCTTATTCATATTATTATTAGATACTATACATTTGTTTTGACTGATCGTCATCAACAAAGAAATGTCGGACCAACTACTCTATGATTGTGCTATACTACATCAACTGAGAATATTATTGTATAAATAATAAAAGGATACACTAATGATGTTGATTTTTAAATAGAATTACAGTATAAATAATTACTATTGAAAACTGCAAAAGCTATTTGAGCAATTACACAACCTCTAACTATTATGATGCAGAAGTAATACCAGGAAGATGCCAGTGATCAGATCACCCATCACAAACTTTCATCCCATGTCAACATTTGAAACAGAAACTGGAATAACTCACATAATGCAACCATGGCCTTTGATTCCTAACACGAGCAGGATGAATAATTTAAATGATTCACTGAACTCATTCAGTTGTATTTATGTTGTATCTTTATATTAAGTACTTAATCAAGCATGTTGACTCAGTGAGTATTGCAATTTACAAAATTTACATAATTTGCAAATGTTTCTATCCTGCAGGATGATTTAAAATGTGAAGGTTTATGAAATGGTGGATGGAAAAGATCATGAAAGCCTGGCTGTAAAGACTAATAGATTAACTAGTTTTAGATAAACCCAATGTTAATCAACGTACACGCATCCGTATCTGACCAGCCTCTGTAGCCGCTCTATAGTTTTAGATAAACCCAATGCTAATCAACGTACACGCATCCGTATCTGACCAGCCTCTGTAGCCGCTCTATAGTTTTAGATAAACCCAATGTTAATCAACGTACACGCATCCGTATCTGACGCAACCTCTGTAGCCGCTCTATATCCTCAGATCGTGCCTTCGAGAACAGATTCAATCGTTTTCTTTCATCTATTTTATTTGCAACGGCAATACTTTTCTTGTAGCTCACAGTCCCTAAAACAGAGAAAGTCTATCGTGTTTACGTTCATAAATTCGACTCCTAAACTAAATGTTATAATTTAAAGTAGAAGCGAAATGAGTTTAAAAATGTTCAAAAAATACTCCGTAAATAACTCCAGAGAAAACAGATATGTGACGTATATAATTATATCATGAAATATTTGTGCATTTATCTATAGTTTCGTATGATGTCAATATAAGTGGAAAAATGCTAGAAATATTGGTATGAACCAACATTAGCAACAATATGTAAAAATCAAAGGTATTACTTTGACAAAGTGATATCAATATAACATCGTTGCATGTTTTAGTATAAGGTGTAATACGCTGATGGAGGTAGGACACATTCGCACCTGTGCACATACCCACACGATTAGATGATTGTGAGACATGATGACTACACAGAGTAGCTCTGTTATGGTTTGTTTACATAGGTAGAGAATGGTTAACAAACTAAAAAACAGTTCATAGCATAAAACTGTGTTTATAAGAGCAAGGCATAGAAAAAAATATAGAAAAGTACATGGCCATAACCAGTTAAGAAGACTTAGTGCTGACATTATGATATTGGCATCCATGTAGACCAAACTCTTAACTGGAATATCCATTTTCTACAACCAAACACAAGGTAATACGCCCCTCATTCATCAATTCTCCCGCATCCACCATCTTATCAACTAATCTACTGCACTTCTCTTCTACACTTCACTAATTCAACCCATTCTGGAATATGCTTCGCCTGTTCTATTCAACACATCCGTTACTAATAGCTCCCTAAACAAAACCTCACAAAATATATGTCTTCATATAATTTGCCAACCTAACTCACGTACTTACACATGCCATTTACAACACCTCACCACTAACTTAGCTTCTTTGGCCAATAGACATAAATTCTTTTTTCTGTGAAACCTACAAACTATCTATCTCATTCTCTCGTGCTGATCTTTAGTGAACCACAATCCAATGCCAACCAACCCTTCATGGAACCACTCACTTTCGGTATTTTTCCCTAGCGTGCTTGATTTATTACTATTATTATCAGTTTATCATTAGACCTACTGTTTGTATATACGTTTTCGTGGCGATCATAACTGTACATAGTTTAATACGAATGCCAGCCACATTAAATAATAATAAATACTAAAAATAACAATAATAACGATGATGATGATAATGATCGATATGAAAGGTCACTCATGTATGTGACGATGCCATGAACCAACTTGGGGATTCTTCTCTCACATCTAGTGACAGGTTCACTTCTGAAAAAAACCACATGAAAAGTTTATAAAAAAAACACTTAATCAGTCAATTAATAAATAACAACTAACGCAATATATAAATAAGTAAATTAACTAAATGGCTAAAGTCGCAAGTTTCTATATATATGTGTGTGTGCGCGTGTGTATCATTATTATTATTATTATTTAAAATAGCGTTCAATTATCCAATCCAATTAGGCTATGTACAAACATGATGGCCACAATGTATATACGGGGCAACAAGGGTTAATAAGTAGATAAATACGGAAACAAAATAATAATAACCATATGAAATTCAGTAAATATATATATATATATATATTTATGTATATATATTTGCGGACGTGTGCGCATGTATATACGCATAAACGCACATACAAACAAACACATACATGAAAGGAAATGAAAATGAAATTTATTTGCTTAAAGTGTACTTATTAGCTGAGCTGTCAAATACACTTTACATGAAACAATAATCTAATGGTCTAAGACTATAATGTAATCACTTAAATTATATAAAATATTATACACAATTAAAGATTCACATATATACATACCATTTCATATACATTCATGCATACACACATATATATTTATATATATATATATAAACAAACACAGATATATACCAAAAACACATGCATTCATATTTGCTCATATGTATACAGTGCGAGTCAAAAAAATGTCCCCCTTTTTCATTGCCCTGGGGGACGCCCATCATGTCAAATATTAATATAATATATATATCTTTGGAAAGGTACATCTCTCCTCTTT
>WURV02145738.1:0-18476 GCA_011762755.2 Epimenia babai
CTCTGTCTTTGCAACCCTTTCTCTCATTCCTTGTCACTGTTTTCCCTCTGTCTTTGCAACCCTTTCTCTCATTCCTTGTCACTGTCTTCCTTCTGTCTTTGCAACCCTTTTTCTCATTCCTTCTCACTGTCTTTCCTCTGTCCTTGTAACCCTTTCTTTCTATCTTATTTTCTCTCTCCTTGTTTCTCATTCTCTCCTCTTCAATTCGCTCCATTTTCTCATTATTATCTCCCCATCGTCTTTATGCCCTACCCACCTGTCTCTATCGCTCGCCCCCCCCCCCTCTCCCATAGCCCCATAGCACAGGAAGATTGCCCTGGCGGCCAGCCGAACGGCCGACCGGTATTGTGTAATGATATATTTGGAAACGTAGCGAGTGCAGTCGGCGGGCGATAATATACGACCAACTGTGGGTTGTAGCGTTCGTTCATTCACAGAACATATCAATTCACCTTACTACATAGTAGACTACACAAGTCGGCCCAGTGAACTAGGTCGGTCCGCCCGCCGATGTTCCGCCATGACACTCGAGGACCCGAGCGGAAAGCAGAGATACCCTAACAGTAACTCTAGCCCTAACCATAATCCTTAACCGGACCGACATAGTTCACTGCGCCCAACAACTCTTGCCAAAAACCCTTCTCTCCTTGAACCACCCAAGTTTCCATGCTATCAATGAACAGATTTTACTCTTAACATTGTTTCTCTGATTTTGTTCAATTTTTTCCATTAAAAAAGTTCCCTGCATATTCTAGCAAGTGAAAAATTCTACATTTATCAATTCCAAAATTAGAGATGAAATTCAGATTTTTTGTTACTGTATTATGTTTTAAAATCTATTGTAGGTATAAAATCTAATATTTAATATGTTGGCGAGTATCGTGTCAGAAGTAAAACGTATCACAGGAATTGTAAGAGGATCACAGAAATTGTGTCATTTGTAATTACGTAGTAATAGTATCAAAGGAATTATGAGTCGTAACAGTAGTAATAGTATCACAGGAATTGTCATTTGTAGTTACCTAGTAATAGTATCACAGGAATTGTCATTTGTAGTTACCTAGTAATAGTATCACAGGAATAGTCATTTGTAGTTACCTAGTAATAGTATCATAGGAATTGTCATTTGTAGTTACATAGTAATAGTATCACAGGAATTGTCATTTGTAGTTACCTAGTAATAGTATCACAGGAATTGTAAGTTGAAACAGTAGTAATAGTTGTAGTAAGTACTACCCATGGCCTATTGATCACTACCTTGTGGGTATTTTCCATCAAAGGTCGAGAGTTTCGAATGCCTCGCCTAATTCAATAGTTTACCTACATAAGCATTATGTGATTTTTATAACTCGTCCCTATGGGAGACACCTGACAATGGGTTGAGCAGTCGTTAGCAGATCGGCAGTCCGTACCGGTCACCCACGTAAGGCATTATGACGCGCAGAGTCGTCGTCTCATATTTCGCAGGTATCGCATTCATGTATTCATCGTATTCAACGAGTATTTTTATGCTCACTGCACGATGCATATGTACGTCAATAGATAGCCTACCTACGCTGTTTATGCATAAAACCATTTCTTTGTTAGCCACGGGTCAGAAGTAGCCATAGTTTATCATGTGCTGGCCATTCACCCATTCACCGAACTGTATTTTCAATCCTATAACAGCAGCTGTACTGTCCTAGGGATAAAGGGATAAACATGGAAAAATAAAAGAAATATTGTCGATGTTTTAGTCAACGAAGTAATCAACAATAACAGCAAAGCTGTTTCTTGATTGAATGCTATATTGCTGTATTTGAATACATAAGCATGCTGTTGTTAAAAGATTTGGGCGTGGTCTAGACTATTGCTGGAGCACCACAACGATGCTGTTATCAATACCTGTAATAACCATACTGACCAAAATAGTCAAACCAGGGTTTTTACCGCATTCAAGTCCAACGTTAGGGCCACTAGTAATCCTGCTAATATCATTTGGGCGAGGTCTAGCCTATTGCATAATGAGGGTACTGTTATGTAAGCTAACTTTAAGACGGATCACTTTTAATATCAATGAAAAGTTCGGCTGTTTAGGAAAAGTGTGTTGTAACCAGATCCGTAGCATTTTTCACGTCTCCTAACAGTGATCCTGATTAATTATGTCACGAAACCCCATGCTGCCATTAATGGAGCATTTTTTTCTCCCGAACTAATGTCTCGTTATCCAGGAAAGTTGCAGTTGGCTGTATTTGCACCGTATAAAATATAACAGGAACACTACACATTGGTATGGTGGAAAAAAATGACGTCATACTTTCGGCAAAAAAGCGTTGAAAACGTGCTACTTGCGAGGAATTCACCTTGGCTCAGCACTTGCTCTTCTCCACTTTCTTTCATCAGATCTTGTCTAGGCACAAGTAAATGGTCGTCTTTCTTGTTACTTGGACTTTCTCTACTTGGACCAACTGAATCAGGTCTTCATGTCAATACGGCTGAATATTTTTACTGATTGAATGCATTGGGGACGATAATAGGTAAAATTGATGCCAGTGAAGAACAGATATCTTTTAAAGATGTCTCGGTACAAGTTGATAGCACGTGACAGATCTCAGTCATTGGATCCCTTAACTTCTTCTCTTGAGGTTGATCAAGTGAATAGATGCTAAACCTTCGATAGGTTGATGCTCCTGTTTTACTACAACATTCGCCGAGATATATGAAATCCAGGGGATGTCGATAGTCCAGTGGTAGTAATGCTCGCCTCATAAATGCGAGTTCGAAACTGCCCACTGGTCACCTTTTTCTGCGATGATTCTCAGCAAGTCATCTATCCTCGATTGCTGGAGTAAAGTCGTCTGTAAAATGGGTAGACGTTTGACATCGTCTTTGATGGGTGATATGCGAGTGTTAAAGTTATTATAGGTATACTGAATAGCTGCCATAAACATTGTAAAAAAGCCATTATTAGCTGATATGTACTGGCGTTCAATAAATGTTGCCACCTGCTTCTTTGTACCATTTGGCGCATGTGGCCTCTAGAAATGTACATTAATTTTTAAATCCCCGTGCACTATGAGCTACCAACCACTAAGGGAAATAAGCAAGATTTTTGTGCTCAAATATTACGACAGATTTGTCTCGATTTGTTATCGACAGATTTGTATGTGCTCGAATATTACGACAGATTTGTTTTATTGTGAAAAATTGTAATGGTGTAATTAGATAATATTGTAAGTGTGACTGATGTTAACTACCATGAATAAAATATCACAGAAAGCTGTCATCTTCCTTCTCTTTTCAAGCTACGTAGTCCGGTGTTTCATAAACTGATTTCTGGTTTTCTTCGCAGCGGTACGCTCTAGTGCAATTACAAATTAATGAGGACACATTGATACAGTTGGGTATAGTTAGGACCATTATTTGAGTTTCCTGGTAGTTCCCTAGACCCTTATTTCTTGCAAGATTTCAACCGACGATAGAAATATTAATCTCGTTTTTATGAGTCGGCAGTACTAATTGGCAAAAATAATTATGCCTTATGGTACTCTTCAAATTATCGAAGTCAAAAACATGAAGAAAAAATGTCACTGTCAGGCGCACGAATCAGAATTTTTTATTTGAGTAGCTGTTGGCATTAGAACAGATACGTTTTAATTGAAAGTGGAAATTTCGATATAAAGAACTCTTTTGAATCTTAATCCCAAAATGATATGACATTAACTTTCGCAATTTGACCATATTGTTCGAGAAAATGACTTTTGTAATTTCATGTTTTCTCTATTTTTTCACGTTTAATGATGGGAAAATATGTAATAACTGACTAACTGCAAAAATAACTGACCTGTAATATAATTAATTTATTATTTATATTCTATTATACGACACCACAGAAAGGAGGAACTCTGTGTAGTTTGAAAAAGAACACATCAATGCACTTATGTTTGAATAGCCAAATGCCAGTTTGTAAAAAATACATTAAGCTAGTGAACTTGCAACAAGGGTGAGGGGGGAGGTGCCATTCTAATTAGAAAGCTGCATTAGGAAGCTTAGCAATCTTGTGTTCATTACCCTGGCTGTCTTGTGTTCATAACCCACGGGTCACACTGTGATGACCCACAGCAGCTGTTTGCAGAGTTTGGTTACACAAGAGATCACTACTCGCCACTCTCTACTCGACAGGCCATCGTCGGATGATGGTTTCTTGATCTTACCGTGAAAAATGATGTGTAACAAACTACACAAAGATCGGGAGTGATAGTGGTGAGGGTCAGAATGGTGGAAGACCATTGAAGACCTGAAATTGATTGAAGTGTCCATTGATGCCGATTGAGTAACCAAAATATATAAATCTGTAAATCATAAATCTAGGAAATTCCTATTGTGCACGGAGAAATTTTTTCAATGCGAATTTTCCCCTGATTTTGGTTTTTTTTCAGGAAAATTCAAGACCCCAGTAATGAGCACTGTGTAAAAAAAGAATTTCTTGTGTTAAACTATGTTAACGTACTTGAAAAGTAGAGAGTAAAATTGGGTTTAATTACGTAGAACTGTACATTTGTTTTATGTTTAAAATGTACATGCATCGAAATGTTACGACTACAATTGAATGGTCGTGGTTTTATTAACCACTTCAGCAGACGGCAAAAACAAAGACAACATGAAAAAGCTGTACAAGATAATTTTTTTTATAAATCTAAACAGTTTAAACACTTATTAATTACTGATTCAGTCATGGGAAAACAAATGCTACTGAATATACAGAGCTTGAGGCTGACGACATCTGGCATTGTTCGCAGCGCCGTAGGTGATATGGCAAAGAGGGCCAACTTGTGCGTGGAGAGGGAGGGAGGCCACATGAAGGAGTGGGGCCTGAAGCCGTCGCACCCTCTTAACACGCAAACATGTCAGTGGCACAGAAGAGCCCACATGATTTTGTTTTAATTCATCTCCAAAAAACATAAAATTTGGTCATGACGGCATTTTGACCTGTCTCAGGAAAATATCCATATCTCTGACAAATGTTGATTGATTTTATATTTTTATAGCTTATTTTAGAGAGAAATACCAGGCCTTGATACCCATATCATGTATATTCATTAAATTTTGAGTTTGTAGCAGGTCGTCGGAAAAAGTGCATTTTTGGGGGACGCTCTGTATAAGGAGCTTACAGTATTTGCAAAATGAGTTGTAAGCCATTTCACATACATCCATTCAACTCGCATAATAAAAAGTTCTGCCCAACGGCAGAACTTAACACCAGCAAATGTTTCTTGTTTTTCACTGATTTTACACTAAAATAACATTTGAACGGTTTCTTTAAGAGAATCTGAAATTTGAATTATATTATCTCATTTACCAATGTATAAGTTGTACTTTTACGAGTAACTTATCCTTGTTTAGGGAATATAAAAAAATAATGCAATTACATATACAACGCGAAATATAAATTTTCAAGTCCTTATCTTGTGCTGGTCAATGTACAAAAAGCAGTGTACCAAGTGTTTTTTTTAGGAAACACTTATGGACATCGTTCACCTATTCACAATTTGTAGAATAATTTATATCGCGTGTAATTGTATACCATAATTTTATTAATTACTTTATTAAGGTAAAATTATTATCCGTGATCTCTGCGATAAATTTTAGTTTCATGGACAGCGAGTTTTTTATTGTCAAAACAACTGTGACAGCTAAAGCAGATCTCGCTGAAGTTGAATGCAAGCAAATTAAATATAAATTATATATTATAAATCGTTGAAAGTTTAAAAGTATTTCTAAAATGATTTTATATAGGTATCAAAGGTATCGATATAAGTATTATTCTATAAAGATATCATAGATTTTATGATTTTTTTTCTCTAGGTACCACATGTAGTGATATAATTATTATTATTTTATATAGCTATTACATTTCTCGATATACTTATTTTATATAGATATCACAGGTAGTGATATAATTATTATTCTATAAAGGTATCATAGATTTTATGATGTTTTATGTAGGTACCACAGGTAGTAATAGAATTATTTTTTATACAGGTATTACAGGTATCAATATACTCATTATTTTATACAGGTATTACAGGTATCAATATACTCATTATTTTATACAGGTATTACAGGTATCTATATACTCATTATTTTATATAGGTATTACAGGTATCGATATACTCATTATTTTATATAGGTATTACAGGTATCGATATACTTATTTTATATAGGTATTACAGGTATCGATATACTCATTATTTTATATAGGTAAAACAGGTATCGACATACTTATTTAAACAGCTATCAAGGTATCGATATGATTATTATTTATTCAATACAAATACTGCAGGTATTGATATAATTATTTTTATACAGGTAGCACAGGTATAAACATGATGTTGAGCGCAGAGAGATTGATTTACCTAAAGCTAACTGGCTTATACTGGTAGAAGCGACCTAATTTTGTTAATAATTGTTTTTAGATTAATAATTTCCATTCTCTATGTCATAATGACAGTTAGCTTAGACCGGACTTTCGATGGCAGCGTGGGAATTTTCAGAAGATGGTATCATGGTGCTATTTTCCACATTAGTCGTTAACTGCCGCATCGATATTTCAATTGGCAATCATAACTGCGACGTATTTCATCAGATCTAATTAATATTCATTATTGCATAATTGTTTTAGCCAATTATCCTGTTGCATTATACATGCGAGTCATTCAAGAGAACCATTTCACGGTAAATATATCAAATCCTAAGTGTGACTTTTATGTTTCCTTTTCCTGTTTGTTATATGTTCCTTTATCATTGATTTTCATACATGACTGGCTCTTCAGAAATCACCTTATATGTATTTGGGATATGTATACAGTGTACTATGATATCAATAATAATTTGTATAATTTATCTGTATGTAGTGTTAATAATTATAAGGCAGTATAGATTTGTAAATCACGATGGTGCAATAATTTAATTGCTGCTGCATTCCACTTACCAGGCCAAATTTTGTAGTCTGATGCAATCTTATTCAGTTTTTGCGAAATCTGTACTTTTTTACCTTATATAAATAGCACTCAATCAACTATTAATGAGAAAGTCTCAAATCAATTGTCATTAGAATTTATATTTCTCGCAGTAAAGCCCACTGTGTAATCATAAGCTTGTATTAAAAGCTAGATTCAGAAAAAGGCAGGGAGGTTAGCAATCCGCAGTAATAGTACCAGAATATTTTGAATTTGACATGCTTCCAAATCATTGCTATTTTAAATATGCAAATCTAAATTACTATATTAGTATAGTATTAATAAACGTTTTCTGTAGTCACAATAGCCTAGAGAGCATTTCATTTGCTTATTATACCTTTTGATGTCAAGAAAGTTCTAGCAAACGCACTGAGAACTTTCGCCATAAAATCACTTAGTCCAGATATCAACGGTTTCGGTACTATTGTTAATCTTGATTTTGTTACTTCTAAAACACCAGAACAAAGGATCCAGTCCGGAGTGAATTGGTTTACTTGCTATTAGCAGTGTTACCTATGTTAATAGTGAGGGGCGCAACTCTCATCCGGTTAACCGGACCTGAGTTTGTAATTTGAGGGAAATTTTCACATTTCCTCAATAAAACCACGCCGAACAGGTTATCGTTGGCTGTCCGAAAAATAGTTTCATTTGTTACTTCTGATTACTCGGTGAGGTCACATTATTCGACTTGGTAAAAAAGTTAAGTAACAACTTTTACAGATCGCGAGTATCGGTCAATAGATGCGGTTCACAAATAGTTTTGGCAGCTTTTCATTTCACATACCGTACGTTCAACATTTGCAATACCCGTCAAAGATATCAAATGTTTACCATCTTAGGAGACGGGTTTACTCCAGCAATCGGGGATAAATGACATGTTGATGGTCATCGCAGTGACCGATGGGCAATTTTGAACCCACAACTTTTTTGGTTACAAGTCCAATGCTCCTACCACTCGACTGACTGCTTGAATCCAGAAGATCCTGATTCTATTCCTACTCTACCCGCTATGCTACCTGCTGCATTTTTCAGGTAGAAAGCACCATAAAATCCATCTACCCACGTGGTCAGGGTAGTCTTTGCAGCATGGAATTGAAGGACAACACCCGTTAAGATAAACTTTAAATATATTTCACAAGATTTCGAATGTAAATTTTATTTCTCTAGTCATCATTTGATATGTTTTTCACTACAGTGTATTTCCTTATCACTCCGGCCAATCCGTTTGTCTTGTTGAACCCGTAGGTGACCTTGTTAATCAATCTCTTTACAACTGCGGGGGAGAAAAAATGACTATGGCGTTATTTATCAATAAAAATTTGAATAATTTTTCTGTCAGTCGCTGCACCTTATGTACTCTAATTAGTATAAAAATTATAGAAAAAATTAGGATAAATACGATTTTTGAGAAAAATTATAATTAAGTAAGATAAATATCTTGATATAGGGAGAAACGTCCAGGTGAGAATCAGGAGATGGAAAGCTAATATTCAACTCTAGCTCATGGCTAGTTGAGATCAAGATATCAAGATACTTGAAGCATACGAGTATTCAATAAATAAACTCATTTGCACTATGAGTAATATTGTCCCTGACGGTAATATCGTGCCTGCTCAACTAGAAAGTTTGTAGTCCCTGTATGGTGATCTCGCCCCCTCAGGCTTCCTACGATATTCGTGAAAATCCCACGAGTCGTTCTTGCAACTTTGATGTCGAATGCAGAGAGCTAACAAAATAACAATATAAAGTGACATCAACCAAAAGGAATTAATCTAAAACGCCCATGTGAACGAAACTAAGGGATTCGTAAAGATTATAAAATTTAATGCTCTAATAATTTTTTTTAAATGCTTTAACAAGAATTCTTTAAATTCTATCGTGATTGAAACAAGGAGGAAATTTTGTATCCGTGTTCAACATGTTCATTTAGTGATATTTTTGAGAGATTATTTAGTACATTTGCTTGGACTTTGGGGCAATGGTTGGACATTTGGACAATCTAGTGGTTGGTCATTAAAAATTTTAAGCACGGACACAAACATGTGAATACCCAAGGGCTATTACATAGACTTTTCGATGCCTCAGTCTGTTTTCGCATATATCTGTGACTAAGTTTTTCTTAAAAAGCTATGAATGGATTTGCAAGAAATTTTCTGGTCAGGGTGGAAATGGACCAATTGAAATGATCAAGTTACAATGGGGATTTGTGTCTGTCAGGATGAAGGAAGATTTACCTGATTTTTAAAGGATTTTTAAACCTTGCATCACTTGCAGAACGCGCAACATGGGGAAAAGATAAGTACACAAGTAAACATTTTTTGATGAGTCATCACTTTCGTTGCACGGGTTTTTATAGTAAAGTTACTTTGATGGAGATATGTGCGTTCCAACTGTTTTCTAGTTTTTCTTGTATTCAATGCACCAATGGCGTTCCAACGATTTTGTTTTTCTTGTATCCAATGCGATCCACCACTTTTCCAACGGTGTATACGGTATATACCTGGTTCCAGGTATTTAAAATGCGCTTACTAATTAAATCGCCCAACGGCTACTGTTAACCCTCAGCACTCTGTTGTCACAGAATTATATTGCTATTCTAATATGATGTACAGGTGTCGGTGTGGTAAGGGTTAACCAGTGAAGCGGTCGTGTAATGGATCATTATTAGGAACGCGTATTAATAGTATTTTTCAGGGGGGGTTAAAACGCATGTTTGGCTAATTTCCATAATTTTAGCTTGCATGACAAACATCTCGATATTTTTGCCTGCGTATATAGTCAGTCGGTCACCTGATTAATCAGTGTCATAACGCGGAGTATGCGGCTACGTTTTTGTAATCGTTCCACTAATGCGAATGGACAAATTTCCGCTAATAGTGCATTATATCTGAAATGATTTTTTAGCCATTTACGGTCTATTAGAGTGCGATTTCCATGTAGAGTGAGTACCCAGCGGTTTTTATCGGGTTTCTGCAAGTTGGAAATAAATCGCGCATCGTTAATGATTTATGAAGCTATTATAGGACGCTTCATTAGTAACTTAATGATATGCACGCATGACATAATACAGCCTGGT
Source organism: Epimenia babai (assembly GCA_011762755.2). NCBI lineage: Eukaryota > Metazoa > Mollusca > Solenogastres > Cavibelonia > Epimeniidae > Epimenia > Epimenia babai. Next base: position 10,075 of record WURV02145738.1, read on the forward strand.
CCATTATGCGTCCATTATAACCCGGGGACAATGGTGGCAAACTGGACCAGACGCATAAATTTCATTCGATGAATTCGTTATATAATCCAATGCAATTCGCATTCTAACCGTCCCTTACGTCGAGTCATTCTGTCTAGTATAATTTTTGTTTCGCTAATTCGTAAAATTACTAGTCCGTCTGGGCTATAGTACCCGCGGGTGATTTCACGATTAATGGTGATGTCATCGTGTAAAAATATATTTTCATATTTCGAATGTAGAAATTACGTACATTATACGAGTATGTCCGCATTTAATATATGCTAATTTAATGCTTACGTTCGAATTTTTAATTCGTTATTATTTCGCAGTTAAATTGTCAAATCGAATTAAATCAAAATACGAATTATTCCGTCACAATGGTCCCGTAATTGGTGCGGTTTCATTTTCAATTCATTTTGAAAAAATTAATTTTGCGTTTACAAATACACGTTCTCCAATTCGTGGCCTAGATATTAACATATTTACATATCGTTATTTGCATTAATTTTGTTGGTGATTGCAAATTGGACACCGTTTTAATTGGCGCGGTTGTCCTTTCGCACGGGTATGGTGGTTTACCGTCATGAACCACCTTGTTACAGTTATTACACATTCACAGATAGCGCTATGATTTTCAAGTTACTTGAATAATTTGTACAATTATCATAATTAATTCACCTGCTGGCGGCATTTTGGAAGGAACCTTAGGAATGAAGGCCATTGACTGCCATTTCCAAGATTATTTACTCTTATTTCCATACTATAACATCTCTTTAGTTTCATAGAGATGAGCCATTTTGAGATTTTCTAGACGTTAGTCAATATTCTTTTCGATATATATATGTATGTATAGCCCTAACAGACCCACACTGCAAGGGCACAAGGGTATAAGCCCGAAAAAACGCTGCAGCAGGAATTGAACCGGGGACTTATGAATTCAAAGTCAAATGCGCTCCCCACTACGTAAACTACCCCATAGTCTTTACAAAGCTATTATTAAATAGTAGTTGAAAAATTGCAGTTACAGAAATAAATAGTTTTTATAAATTGCAAGTACATGTTTGGATTTCATCTAAAAAGTCATTAGATTATGCCTCTAATATTAAATTTACAATTCACAATATATCATATATTGTGAATTGTGAATTGTGTTCTGTTATCTCAATAGAGTAAAAATATATTTAAAATAATTATGTGCGAGTCCAAATTGATTCAGGTGCCATTTCTAGTATATAAGGTATATATTTGCTAATTTTAATGATAGATCGAGAATATTCACATAAATGTGCTTTTTTTAATTTGCATTTTCAGTATGTAGCTGCGTTTTGTTGTGTGTATTCTGCCACGATATTGGTCCAACAACACACTACACTTCTTCTTAAATACACTATCCAATCTCCATGTATACATTTCACCCTTTAATAAAAGTTATTACTGGTTCGATTTTTTAATTCTTATATATATTTTCTTATCACCTTTGTATTTCACCAGATGAAGGCTATAGTCGTGGTAGCCGCAAGCGCATTAATAGAAAAACCTTTGGTTATAAAACGTCTTTACTCAATTATGTCTCTCTATGACTGCCTTTCGTCTCCATATTTTTAAATATACATTGTGTATTTTGGCCCGTTTTCATTCGAACGGAACTGCTTTTATCCGTCCGTGGCATTCTCAAGTGGAATATCTCCGATGGCATTCGAGGCAAACTATTAGTTCCGTGGCACGACTTTTATAGTTCTAGGAATATGATCGCAGAGAGCAAGGTTGATGATATACTGCCTAGAGTCACAGGCGATATCGGCGGCACGGAGACGGGCATATATATGACTTATCGTGGGCCACTAAATCCTCTATGCACAAACAGTATACCTAATTTTTCTCAGTTATCTTCACTCGAGGCGTCGACGCTTTAACTGCGTCATCGCGTGGAGCCGACCACTCTTAGTAACTGGCTGGAGGGCGCGAATTATCGCCTCGCTAATGGCACAAAATTACACAAGAGAATCTTAAATCTGGCGAGATACCGCAAAAAAGGACGTTTGTTGTTTAATTTACTACAGCGGCAACGCCGATTTAGTGCGTCCTTTGTAACGTCTCGGCGGAATTAATCTCCATGGCGACGAACAGGACATAGGGAGGGGGTAGTTCGAAGCGCGTCGCCCTCCGCGTGTCCGTAATGGCCAGCACCTCGCAATCAATACATCACGTAACCCGAGGGGGGGCCGTGAGAGATGGGTCTTTCATAACATTGCACAATACGCACAATGGCCACGGCTGCTGCAGCCGGGTCCGTGCGTTAGCGAGAGTGACACGTCAATGCCCCGCTGCATGTACCGCGTTATTCGTCATACGACAAATACGCCGCGCATAAAAAATCGCCGCGGAACCGGGCGCGTTTTTACGATGGTCCGCGGACACCACGCCCGCTGTCGGACTCGCGTGAAGATCGCTATCTCGCGGCTACGGACTAATAACACCCGTCCTGTAACACTCATTGTCTGCCGAGGTTATTATGAAAAAATTACGCGCATGTCCCGCAGTCGTCATTTTAAGGACTCAAACGCGATTAGTTCGCCGAAAGCTCGTCTTTTTCCTTGCATAACCCGAGGGGAAAAGTTCTACTCGAGTCCAATTCATTTATTGTTATTATAATTGCCCAACTCTGCCCAACGTGAAGGGATTATTATCGGATGATTACATTGAACATATTATGTTGGTTTATAGGCTTAGGCTATTCGAGGTTTTACTCACGTTGTGTGTTTGACAACTAGGCTCATGATTACACGTTAATAGAATAAATTTCATTTCATTTTATTTTCACTTCATAACTAATTCATAATGGCAAAATGCGTTGACAACCGTGGTCGTAGCCCTTAGATAATATTTTTCATTCCACAATCATTTTTGCTCGCACTCTCTTTTAACAGGTGATATATATAGTTTTATTGTAGGTAAATTAAATATACAATAATATATACAAGAAATAACTGCTGTATTCCACGTAGACTGGGTAACAAATAATATTATTGCATTGCTCTAAACGGAATAAAATATCCCGGTAACCGTAAAAGAAAAACGTCTTTTCGAGGAGACGCCAACTCATCTATGTCTCATTCACCAAATTCACCCCGTCACCCCTGACCCAGAAATATTCGCATTCTTTCGGTAGCGTAGCGTAGACGCGTAACGAATGCGTAGTAGCGTATTACTACGCCGCGTCCAGCGCGATAACCGTCGCACATTATTGATGGCCGAATATCCATCACTTACGTTTACCACAGGGGGATTCGTACGTGAGAGAAGATCGTACATAACCGGCCTAACGGCGGCCATTGTCTGTCACGACCGTGTAATCAGGCGACTACAAAAAACGAGATTTTTCATCCATTAATATCGCCGATTAGTTCATTCTGAAACTGAAACTGCGAAGAGATGTCACGTATAGGTTATAGGCGACATTTTCGTCGTGAGAATATTCCTGTTTAAACATTCGGCTAATCAACATCGGCAGATATTTTCAAGTTAATCGTTTAATTCCGCAGGGGATCGATCATCTGGTTAAATCAACATAAATTATCTCAATACTGGCATGAGCCGGTATTTTTCATCGTAAAACGTCTTTTTTATATTTGACAAATTATACTTTTTAAGAGTAGATAGTCACGTGAGAGCACGAGACTCGTAACCGAAAGGTCATGGGTTCGAAACTGCCTTTCCGTCATAGACCCATCTATAAATTTGGTAGACCCTTTATATCATCCTTAACGGGTGATATGTGGCTCTTCAAGGTATTGTATCTGTGCTGAATAGCATAATTATAAACATTCATTGCAAACCGCATCTGAGAGCCATTATTGGCTGATATTTTCCGCTTATAAATATTGCACCTTACTTTTTACATTGCATTGAAAAATATAGCAACATAAACATTGTCACTATACCAAACGTTGTGCTATACCTTTTCTATGGAACATTGTATGAATTTTTACCTTCAGTAGATTGATTACCTTTGCTGCTTGTATATCAAAATATGTTTGACACAGAAAGCCGCATGTCTATAGTAGGTATATCATTGATAACATTCTAAGGTAATTGACATTGATATTCTGCTTTGAAAAAAATTTATTATATAAAATTTATCTATTCGCGACCATTAAGCCCATCAACTGTAACGTATTTATGATAAAAATCCACGTCAGGCCTACCGATGAAGAAAAATTAGATTTCTCAGAACCGCAAACGGCACTTCGCGGTCTTCGCTAATTGCATGGTCAGAGTCGAGTTCCGTTTCGTAATGACGTTCGCGATTCGCATCCGTACGAGCGAGAAAAGAGAAAAAATTCGCGAGCGTTACGCAAGCGCCCGCCGTCGTGTAACTCATGGTTCATTTATGATGATGAAACTGCGAGATGACATAGAAGGACGGAGGACTAAACGTTAGGTAATCGATGTGGGACGATGGCAAGAACGCCGGCTAGTGTTAATAGAGCCGTAAGTGTTCATCAACGTATCGTACGTCGCGGCTAGCCCGTCACGTCTCCATCTTCGCGTCATTCGTTTATTACATCACGTCCCCCGATCATGTTATTAATTATTCCAACTATCGATGTATAAAAAATGTACGCGCGGCCAACGCGAACGCATCGTCCTCCCAGCGAGTTCTCGCCTCCAGCGAGCTTTCACGCCACAACAGGTACCATATCGCGGAATTTTACACGCTACTGACTCCTGAGATTGAATAACTAGCAACACGTTTTCCTAAGTCCACACCTATATCCGAAAAATGGCTCTCCACTTTATTCCGTCGAGTTCGATACCATTATTTAACGTTATAATCGTTCGTTTTGAGAGATATTCGCCACGCATCTTCTTGTCACGTGGGTGTGGGAGTGCGTGGGTGTGTGGGTGGATGAGGTCTATGACATTGTGTTTCTCACTACAGTCGATTTTGCGTACAGCTGCCATTACTTGTAATTTTGCCTGTGCTCACAACCTGCTGCCCCACTTTCCTGATGAGTGGCTGTCATGTACCTCGAAGATACCAACTACACTTTGATGTCTAACTGTTTTTGGTATCAACTATTGCACTATTTAGTAAAAATACAGACATACTTTGGTAACATCTATAATGATAGAAATATAAAACACTAAATAGTCTCCTTTCTACATATACGCGGTATTGTCAAAACTTGTAACAAGATGGAAAGCAGTAAAATTACATGCAAAATTAACTGTTGAATCCGCAACGAATCATTTTGGCTATATTTTGAATTTAAACGGCTTTACTCTCCGGAAATGCAGTAGCTTGATATAATCGACAGCTCGATACGGTAGCCATCTTGCGAGTCGTGTCCTTTACACGATAGAGACGCAATCAATTTTAAATAAAATGCTTTTTATAAACTTTACAAAAAAATTAACGGTTCATAATATAAAATCTTCAGTATATACAAATTCAATTTGTTTTTCGTTAGTATTGCTCGTTCCAGGCTAGCTAAAGAATATTCATATAGCCTGATTATAGGAAACATGTCAAGATATTTTCGGTAGTTAGGAGCAGTATAGGTTAGTAGTAGTACCGATTTTGTTATAAATAATATATATTTGCAGTTATAATATTAATACCTAAGAACAGCGAACTAATTTTTATACATTATTATTGTCATAAAAATCACCGTGTCCTAATATTAAACAAATATTAGTCCCAATTGTCCTCATTAAATATTTAATACTTTCAACATATTTTAGTTATTTGAGCCCTAAAATTGATTCACATTTTGGCAAAGTTCTAAAATATGATTAAGAAATTTACGGGCTTCTTGGCTCTTTGGACACAGGAGCAAAGTCCTGAGGGAAGTGGATACAATGGAGGAGAATCAATGCTATTGGAAAATTGCGGAAATAACACAATAATAACGCAATAACAATAAGAGACAATGTGCGCGGAGGCTAATCCCGTATAATTTACAAGGGCTAGGTCCACGAAAGTTTTCAAGAAGCAAAATTTCTAAAACCATAATCCGATGTAATTAAATGGAACGTGTATCGTGGATACGTGACCCGTAATTAGCACACGCTGCGTCTCGATTAGTGGCGCGTAAATACGACACAAGGACGTTAGCATCGTTTGATACGGGATACCTGTCAAATCCACGAATGTCCATTGTGGCCTCAAGTGTTCTGCCATGGCCTTCGTATAAAAAGCATTTGGCAGCTCAACCATCGATAAAACAGCAAACAAGACTCTCGGTTCCCCGGTGTATACATGACCCCGGGGATTCCTTCGGCCCCTGGGCACGTAGCGTCACACCTGCGCATCTCCACACACTCTTGCTAACCGATGCTCTAGCACGGTCGCGCAATTAGGAAATAAATTATTTACCGGCAAAATATAAAAAGTACTTTATTTGCACGTAGTTTTAACCGTATTTCCCACGAGTTTACGTTATCGTATTGTTCGTTATAATCTAACCGGTGTATACCAGGCGGGTTGCCGCGGAATGTCCCCTTCGCACGACGCCGACAAAACGGACACTCCATAATTGATCTTGGACTCCAGGCTAATTCCCAGACCATTGTCCCTCTTGACCACAATTATCTCACTGACCCGTTGCGGTGGTCTGAGGACACGAAAGTGACAATATTTGCTAGCCCTTCAGGAATAATGGCTATCAATTATTCCGGCTAATCTGCCGGCCACTTTTCACGGCTTAATGGGAATGTTATTACGGATACCTCTGGGGGCAAGTGCAGACAGTTTTCTAGGTTATTTCAGGTCGCACGTTACGTTTCTATCGTCTGTCTTCGTCTTTTCTTTCAAGTTTAAAAATTCTTATTTACCAAGTCAATTGTTTTTAAATAATACGTAGAAAGTATAGAGAAATAATGACTTTTTACTTAGAACACCTTATTTAAAAACGAATTCAGTTAAAACATAATTTTTATAAGCTGCACTTAAGAATATTTCTGAAATCTATGCTATTACATAAGTTTCTCAAATATCTGTAGTTCCTTATTACAAAGTCAGACATTGCTGCGCTAGATGCGATAGGATGTTTTTGATACATTGACATATTCGTTTGGTATGCTCCTTCCGTGATGCCACTTAATGCAAGGACATGATGGGCCTATTTTGCTTGACCTAGCGCCGTAATGACCAGCCTTAATTTCCGGGGTTCGCTCCAAGCCGCGGCGTTATAATGCCCGACACGTATTTTTTGCGCGTCTCGAAAGCTTTTTTATAGCGGCTATCTCCGGCGTTTGCGGCACTCGGCACTTTCGACGTGTTCGGTGGACGCAATAAACTAGCTCGCGTCCGCCCGGATCGCGCATCAAACGCGTCGTGTCGTCGAGAAAAACACGCGGGTGTCCAATATCGCTCGACAGTTCGCCATGCTTTATAGGACACTAAACATAGGGTACTGGTTAGATGGACGCTGTGATCTTGTTCTTTGTGTGGCTAATTTAGTGGACTTTGTTAATGACGCTCGTGAGAACACACCGTCTCCGATCAATTACCTGAACCGCGTCGCGATTCCGATATAAACAAGTCGGTCCCTCTCGTATCATTTCGTCGGGCGTTCTGCCGACGCGCGGTAAATCAACGTTGTAGATAAAATTCAGACGTAAATCTTGCTCCAGCTACCGCTCTCTCTTACGTAATGATCCGCTGAACTTATATCTATATTGGCAACTGGACACGCGGGGGAAAAATCCGAAATGTTTATAAAAACCCACCAGATTTCGCAACAGATCTTACGATACAGCATCCCTTTGTTAGTGAGGGTTTGGAATCCTAACTTGCGTCTTTCGATTACGAGAATGATTATGAAAAAGTTATCACTTAATGCCAAACTTCTATGTATATGTCAGTCAAGGATAAAAATCGGCGTACAAAGTTACACTATGCTCATACAATAACGGGACGTTTATAATACATCTTAGCCGAAGTTACGTAAGCATTAAGTGAAAATACAAAAATGGCAGTAGGGCATACAATGCGGCAATATGTATCTATAAGGATTGTAAAACTGAAATGAATGAAGACTAAAACATTTACTGCTTGAATCGGCCAAATTAAGGCAGTCGTATAATGGTTTATTATGAATGTTTATTGTAGCTATTCAACGCAAATACGATACTTTTGACACTCGCATATCAGATGAATAGGGATATTAAGTATCTCCCCATTTTAGAGACAGGTATACTCAGAAATTGGAGGAAATGATTTCTGAGGATTATCACATAGAGATGATGAGCGGAGGGCACTTTTCAACCCACGACCTTCAGCAAACAACGCAAAATGTTGTTTTTTGTTTATAATTAATTTATCTATGCCCAGCTATTTACTGATATTTGACCCAGTATATATATATATATAT
>WURV02145749.1:0-18475 GCA_011762755.2 Epimenia babai
ACCTCCCCTGCGTACTCGATGATCATCTCGCCATCGTCGATGTCTCGTTTACAGAACAGACCTCGCCCGTCAATCGGTGATCTAACAACATGGCGTAGACATCGATATTATTGCTATTAGCTGATTATTATTATTATACATATAAATGTACATAGCAATCAGCTGGGATGAGGATGGTGGTCTACAGACAGACTGACCCTTCACAAACGTGGTGATACTGTACTGGTACATGACTGAATATCGTTAACCTCATATACTATGGAGAGAAATGCATAGAAAAAACCTATACATCTAATGGGACTCGAACACACAACCTTCTGATAACTGGTCTGGCGCTCTACCAACCATATAATACGGTTGTTGAGCAAGCCACCGTGTCTTGTCTAACTTCTCACATTTCTTTCAACATCTCTAATATTTAGCCTTTTATAAAAACTGGCCTAAATTGAGAGTAGCGTATTGGGGTTCAGATGCGTTTCTGTGAACTAGTTGTGATGTCTTTAATCGAGTTGTTTGATGGGTATGTTGATATATCTGATATATGTACGCTGTTTAACCATGTTGAAATTGCGGAATGTTCTAGAAAATAATGAAATACCTGTAAACGCCAACTGCTTCCCTTGAGTGACCTTTGAGATGCCGGAACCTCATGGCCATGGGAAGGTCAAGGCTCGTTGCTCGCCTGCAAAAATGTTAAGAACATAACAGACACAATGTTAAGAACATTACATTCAAAAGGTAAATAATGGTGAGAACATCAAATACACAATGTAAAAAATATTAATAACATAGAGAATGTAACTAATGTTAAGAACATTACAGTCAAAATGTAAAAAGAATGTGAAGAACGATGAAGACAATGCAAAAAATGCTAAAAACACAACAATGTTAAGAACATTACAGACACAATGCAATAAAGGTAAAGAACATAACAGACACAATGTTAAGGACATTACATACAATAGGTAAATAGTGCGAAGAACATCAGAGACACAATGCAAAAAATGTTAAGAACAAAGAGAGGAAATGTAACTAATGTTAAGAAGATTCCAGTCAAAATGAAAAAAAATGCGAGGAACAATGTAAATAGAATGTAAAAAAGTAAAAAACATTACAGACAAAAAGTGAAAATTGTTAAGAACATTACTGACAAAATGTAAAAAATGTTAAGAACATTACTGACAAAAAGTGAAAATTGTTAAGAAAATTACTGACAAAAAGTGAAAATTGTTAAGAACATTACTGACAAAATGTAAAAAATGTTAAGAACATTACAGACACAATGCAAAAAGGTAAAGAACATAAGACACAATGTTAAGAACATTACATACAATAGGTAAATAATGCGAAGAGCATCATAGACACAATGTAAAAAATGTTAGTGACATGTAGAGCACAATCCCAAAATCTATTATAATTTATTAGCATTAAATATGTAAGAGGATGCATCCACTGTCTGGCCTATCCGGGCCATCGCAGGCCCTTTACAAATTTCGCCAGGACCATGTTAATATGATGTTGCTGACATAGTTAGCCTAATTAAGCATGATGTAGAAATCACTGTAGTGTCAAGCACAAACCCTGGGCTGACAGTTGACCCCCCCTCCGTACAGACGACCGACCGCAGGAACATACCGTCTACTGATGTTACAGTTTAGTGAATCTGTGACAGATGATTAAGTAGGGCGAGACGATGAGATAGCCGACAGATGACGCCGTAAGAGCGTTACAAACATCAGAGAGACCGATGCATGACCAGATATATCTAGATGCCAAGGGCAGATAATGTTTAAGGTGCTTTTGCTTGAAAAATTACTGGACCTGTATACTGGCTAGACCAGGAACGATCCAGAGTCCTCTGGAATACAAATACACCAGTTATATAAGCGCAAAAATTTATTCATAAATCTATCAGCTGAACTTGTATTGACGAACCTGGCAGATTTGTTAATCAGTTCTTTGTTCACCTCGGACGGATCGTAGGTTGGTGGGTGTCGGTACCGAGACAACAGGAAGCTAAACGTCTCGCAGTGTTTGTGGGTTTTGTAGCGTTCTGAACGTGCACAGCCTGTCGGGTTCTCTATGGCCTCCTGCCGAGATGCAGTCACAGCACAGCCCGATTAGTAGTACGATTTCCAGCCCGATTAGTAGTAGGATTTACAGCCCGATTAGTAGTAAGATTTCCAGCCCGATTAGTAGTAGGATTTACAGCCCGATTAGTAGTAGGATTTACAGCCCGATTAGTAGTAGGATTTACAGCCCGATTAGAAGTAGGATTTACAGCCTGATCAGTAGTATAATTTATAGCTTGACTATAAGTAGGTTGGAAAGAGAGGTACAGTTAGCAACGCTTTACATAATTCATCGGGTATTTTTTATCATGTTAATGGGAAGTCACATTGGTTTATGAATGACAAAAAAGGAAGAGAATATTAGCTTCCGATCGGGCGCAAAAGCACAAATTTCCGTATGCGCTACCAAATGAGCTACAAACACAGGCTTTCTAATGCACATTTCAGTCTGTAACAATGAAATTTGGTAAAGCACCGAGCTACTCATTTGGATGCCACAGATTTGTGCATCACCAAAGGCACAGAGTACACAATCACAATCAGTGACAACAGCTCACCGGGATATTTGAGGCATACTGTATACAAATAATGGTGTTTTTCCGCCAAGTTGTTGAGTCGCTTGATAATTGGTAACCAGGTGTACAGAAGCCTTAGTGAACCCATCTATTTCTCTACTACATCATACCTTAATTAAAGTAACAGTAAAAGTGTATTTGTAGGTCATCTAAAAGCGAACCTCCTCGATCTCTTGTTTGTCGTATGTGTGGTACAGGAAGTGGTATTGGCTACAACATTTAGCACCGTAGAGTTGCTCAATCAAATAGACCACGGTATTGTGGGATAGGCCGAACATTGACAGCCCGTCGATGCCTGGTGTACAGTAAAAACCATCATGTCTAGTACTTGTAATCTATGTGAACAAGGTCTTTTATTATTATTTTTAAGTCATAAATTTCAAATGTATATGTATAGTTTTGATCAAATTGATATTTATTAACATTTGCATGCTATAATCTCATTTTATTTCCCTCGTTGAGTAAGTCTCCCAAATGAAGACAGATTAAAGAGAATTAATGTGAATTGTTATATTTAATATCACATATTATGAGGCAACTCCACCTCACTCCGTATTTCTGCCACCTGTCCATCCATCACTAACTTATCAAGTGAATCCATAGTGATGTTATTGGGTGGGGTAACTGAATGGGACCATATGAATATATAAATGCACAAATGGTATCAATTTTGAATATCAACAAAAATTTATTTTACTCTAAAAAGTGCTAACACTTGTTTGCTTGGTGTAATTTGGAGCTAGCCGAAGTATATGAAGGTAGCCGTAGTATTTGAAGCTAGCCGAAGTATATGGCCAATAATAGAGGTGATTAACCCAAGATTAATGAAGCATTAAATCGTTAACTGTCACCAAAAGTAATACTGTGGATACTGACTGGCGTAGGACAGGGCAGGGAGTCGGCAAGCATTGCGGGCATCCTGGACACGATCTAATACCTGACCCCATGCCTCTATACAACACACATGTATAAAACAAATAATTAACTCATACAAGCAATGCACAAGTACATCATCATAAAATCTGCGAACAAGCGAAGATATAATCAGCACACCTGTAGTGAAGGAAGATAAAATCATTACATCTGTAGTCAGCTGGTGACTAATATGTTATTATGGTTATTTTGTGACTCATATAATACTTAAAATAAGTAGCTTTTAGTTAATGTGATACTACTTGATATGCTTAGCTTAAGGTTAATATGATGTTAATATGGTCAGTTTGTGATCAATATGTGACTCAATATAGTCAGTTTGTGATCAATATGTGACTAAATATAGTCAGTTTGTGATCAATATGTGACTCAATATAGTCAGTTTGTGATCAATATGTGACTCAATATAGTCAGTTTGTGATCAATATTATGTTACTTAATATGGTTAGCTTTTAGTCTGGCCAGACCATCGACCTTCATCCATAAACACCACTAGTTCTGAAGGCCAACACACCGGCGACCCATGTCTCAGCCTGCTTAATTAGTGAGGGGTGATGATTATGTATAGAGAAATGATGATACGGCGGAGAGGTGGGAGACAACACCTGAAACGCACACACGTGAGGTAAGATGCCCTTTTACAATGATCCTGCAAGGGGAACACAGATCCGCATCACCACTCCGGAATTTTGGGCCGTTTTTGCCACAGGTAGTATTCTGCTCTAGTTTGCGCAGGAATATCAGGAATCAGAGAAGTCCAGTGATTTAGTCACCCATACACCTGCCCCAATGATGTACTGTAGAATGTCTAATTGATGGAAACATCGATGCAGACACGAGTTGATTTGAAGGCAAACAATCTAGTTTTACCATCTACGGATGTGGCTCGACAACAGAAGCCATCATCGCTCTTGATCTCAAACATCAGCCTCGGGCCATCCGTGTATTTGGGTTTTGGTGTCGCAGCCGATGACAGTTTCTCCCCTTTCTGGACTCGCTGGACCTGGTCGTCTTTCTGCTGCGGTGTGGTGGGTCGCCGACGATGAGAATGGATGAGACGATGCGGTCTTACCTCACTGTGTGGAGCTAGATCAGCTGGAAATAGGTGTAGAAGATCGCAAACAATTAAAAAAAACTACGAGGAAAAGAATCGCAGACCATCACACAATCACAAATGAATACAAATGATCGTAAAGAATCGCAAATGATTATTAACGATCACCAATAATTGCAAACAATTAAAAATGATCCCCAAAAACAATCACAATCACAAAGAATCAACGAAATTTGCGACTAAATCATGAATGATGAAAAACTATTTCTAACAATTAAAAAACAATCGCCATCGATCAGATATATGATCATCAGTGATTGTAAACAAACGATAGCAATCTTTCTATGAAAGAACATTATCAAAAACCATGAAAAACAATTGCGACGCATATCACTGATCCATTGAAAATGAATAAAATTTGACTATTTGAGGAACTGAAAGTTTCCAACTGTAGGGAGTGACATTCAAGTAACAAAAATACATCGAACAAACCTAAATAAACAATACTGAGCAAACCTAATTCTCACTCAAACATACCAGTAGTGTCGGATGACATAGTATTCGCGTCAGCATTTCTTGGGGTTAAAGGCTTTTTCTGTCGTCCAATCAGGTACTTTTTCTTAAGAATTCGTCCAGTTTCCCCAGCCTGGGTTGACTGATCATTCTCTTTGAAGCGACCTTGTTTTGTACTGGATTTCGCGTGTTTGCGACCGAGTCCGGGTTTCCCTCGAAGTGCTTTAGTTGCACCGCCTTGCAGACCACCCGCAGGTTTCATTTTAGTGATACGTTTACTTTCACGTACGAGTTTCTTCACCAATGAAGCGACGATATTTTCCCTTATTACACCAGGTTTAGAAACTGACGCAAGATTTGGCACTTGGGACTTCTGACCCGCTGCTGATGATGATGAAAAAGGTGATGAAAAATCTGCTTTTTCGTTATAAGTTGGAATTTTTCCGCTACCTAAACTTTCTATTGCTTCATCATTGCTCGATTTCAGCATTTCCCCATGCAATGGTATTGCCATCCCGGTTTTCCGGGAATCTTGATTTATTTTTATTGTCCTATGATCCAGATTATCACCGAGATTATTCTGCGATGGCTCAGAATCTTGCGGCTGTTCACTCGCTGGTCGTGTGAAATTATGATCGAGCATGACACTGCGAAGCGTTTTTATTTCAGAAACTGTTGGAATATATCTCACTGGCATGACGGGTTTGACGGCAGTTTTTGATGGGAAAAATGACTCAGGAGTAGCTTGCGGAAGCAATTGGATCCTTGGCTGTATTGGTTGGTGTAAAAATTGGATGGCGTTGGATTGCGAAATGGATGTAGATTCACTAACGTGGACCATGCTTCCGATTAAATTAGTTGCCGGTTGACCAATCACGAATGAACCAACGTAACTAACCCCTTGAGAATGTGGAAGATGATTGGATGCCGATGGAATGCTTAGCATTTGTCTGCCTTGCTCTTGGTTTCTGTTGACATCCGTTGACGGCGAAACACAGAAAATCTGATTAGTGAAACTGCGCGTTGTTTGAGGACAGCTAGAATGCTTAGCTAAACTGATGGTTGGCTGTGATACTATTAATTGAGTAGCACCATTGGTCATTGTCTGCAATGTCTGATTTGTCCGTGAAATACTCAACAACTCATTTCCTAAAATATTAGATGTCTGAGGTACAAGGATAGAGTCTCTTGTGTAGTTAATTGGTGCCAATATATTCGTCGGATCATGGGGAATTACCAAATTCTGTTGAGACTCATCGAGTGAAAGGCGTCGTTTACGTATGGGCGGAAGACTTAACTCCGATTCTTCCAACGGAGTCAGTTTATCATTTATACGGCTCCTCTGTTGTGCGTAAGACACCAGTGTATCAGATGCTGACCCGGTCAAACCTACGATTCCATCACCACCAATCGGTTGATATATTGAGTGCTGCATGTTGATAATATGCCCAATTGGCGTTTCAGTTCCTACATTTGAGACAGAATTCTGTGGCGGAATCACGTGTACAGGAGGAACCTGTCGTTGCAGATTTTTCAGAGTTGTTAGTAATCTTTTTGGGCTCGTCGTGGCAACATTTTGGATAATTTCCGTCTGTTTACTGTGGATGCTTTCAGTTGTACGTGTTTGAAGAATATAGTCTAAATTTGGAAGATTCCCCTTACAGTGCCGATCAATCACGCTGATTCGATTCCCTAATATTTCTGAGCCACTTGAGGTTCTTGAGAAGTCCTGAGAGTCATTTAACCTAGCGATCTTCGAAAAATAAATGTGCTTTTGTTTAGTCATCGGGACCTCAGCGGAATTATTTTGAGCCTGCTGCATAGAGGAACTTTGTCCGTCATAGTCCACCACAGATACGGGGAAAACGATAGCATCCTTACCACCTACCTCATCCTTATCCCGCCCTCCATCTGACCTTGGAGACTCATCACACTTGAAGCCATGACCAATAGCAGCGTGATGTACCTCTAGTTGCCCTTTACTACTCACCTCCATTGTATTAATACACCTACTGTTAGCAGTTTTACCCTTATCCGGGGACACAACTTCGAGCGATCGCCGTTTAATACCGCGTGTTTCAGCCATTAATGGTATAAATTTCTTGGTCGAAGTATGCACAATTTTCTCCCCTTTTCTCGGCCTACCTGGTTTTCGTTTGACTGGATAAACATTGATATCATTGGGCAGAATTTCACTGGGAGAGACTGTCTGGCCATCTTGGTTACCTACACTTTGTGAATGAGATAATAAGTTTGAATTTCTCAACGAATCTTCGTAATTTGTCAGACTGATCTCATTATTATTGTTACTGTTGTGACCATTATCTACATATTCCTGAACTCCACGGATATCATCATCATTTTTGTTCGTATTATCCTGAGTACTTGTGTTACCTATGATTGGTAAACTATTTGAAATTAGAGTGGATTCATTATTATCAGAGATTTTACTCTTACTAACACTTTCAACAATCACATCTTCACTACCACAGCCACGATCAGTGCCACATTCCTTATCCCCAAGGTTCTTACTAGCACCCTCATTGCTCTGTTCATTAGTGCCACACTCGTTACCCTCAGGGTTCTTACTAGCACCCTCATTGCTCTCATCATCCGTGCCACACCCTTGATCAGTACCACACGCCTTTACCCCACCAGAGTTTTTACTAAGCCCCACACTAGTCTCATCATATCCACACTTCTGATCAGTTCCACTCCAACTAATCCGAGAGTTTTTACTAGCACCCAAATTAGTTTCATCATCATTACCACAATCATTACGTAGAATGGCCACTCTGTTATCTTTATTTGCCTCATCATCATTATCATCTGCCATACACTCTTCAGTCCTTAAGGTCTTTTTAAAACCATTATCAACCTCACCATCATCATCAACACAGCCTCTGTCACCACCACAGACAGCTCCACCAGTACGATCATCATCTTTACCATGGTCTCCATTCGCCACATCGTGACCCAAATCTCCATTCGCCACATCGTGACCCATATCTTCTCCATTCGCCACATCGTGACCCAAATCTTCTTCATTCACCACATCGTGACCCAAATCTTCTCCAACGCCAAAGGTTTCCTGGCTACTCATGTGGCGTGTACGTATAATACTTTTCAGCGAACCAACTCTACGCTTCTTGCAACCCGTAGGCACCCAATCACGATCGGAATCCGCGTCATCTCCCCAATCGTCCGCGCTGTCATCGCTGCTGGAGCTAATCACAAAGTCACACTGGGCATCATGAGACACGTAACTCTCGCGAGTGCGGTACGAACGTTTACACTTCAAACATTTAAATGGACCGCTTTTATCTGGCGAGCTACGAGCAATGCTTTTCTCTTTGATTTTCAAATCAATTTCGGAGCACAACGGATATTTCTCAACAAATCCATGATTATGCGACTCATTTTTAGCACCCTTTGGTGAACAAATTAATTTATCTTCATCAAAAGACATCTTCCCAGTTCTCTCATCGCAGTTGTCAACTGATTTCCCTGGGGATGATTGACTGGTACGTAGCCTTGACACCTCATCACTTCGTCTACCTGCAGTTTTTCGCAGGGTATAGGTCTTCAATGATGACTTATCGTCGCCAATATCCACAGAAATGGCATCATCCGATGGTGAAATGAATGTTTTCTCCTTGATCTTTTCATCTCGACAGACTGTCACATCCAACCTGTCATCTTTATTTTCCTTTGAATAATTCGCCTCGGAAACATCAACAGACAGTGGTTTCATGTTATACGTCCGAATTCGGTTCGGAAACAACCGATGACCAATCAAAAGGCCCGATTTACTGTACACAGGGACCTCATCTGGCTGCGAAGTTGATTGACTGCGATCGCCAATTCCTCCCTTCAGAATTTCTCTGGTTTCCTGAGACACTTTCTTCGGTAGAAAGTCTTCTTGCCTTGTCTTCGTATTAGATGTTTGCTTTGACAAGGAAAGTGTTAATTTCTGATTTCTGTGGGATACATCATCGTGACCATTTGCTAATGTTGACGTTGCCTTTAATGGCAATGGAGGTAACAGGTCATTAGATTGCGATACTTTCCTACAGACAACAGTCGGTGTGGAGTCTTTGGGAACTGTCGGTGATATACTCTTAGTAAATGATCTTCTCGGGTTTTTCATCGTCACGGCCGCGTCCTCATAGCGCTGCGGACCTCTGACATTTCGCTTCGGTTTGACTGAAGACACCAAAACTGGTGGATCGAATTGATTGCCAGTTTCCGTAGTTCTTTGGACAATCTTATCGCATTTTTGCGTGGCGATAAATTCACCATCACATGTTAACATCGGAGGTTCGCTCTCCAGTTCTGGCATAATTGCATCAAGATAATGTCTCGGTTGCACCAAAGTCGTTATCTTTTCCACTTTTAATGATGGAACAGGGTCACATTGTTCGACGCAGTCACAATCTATGTTGCCTTCAATATTCCACCTCTCTTGACCTGTCTCAAGCTTTTCAGTAAGTTGTACAACAGGTCCTGATTTCCGTGAATCATTACGGATATCGGACGAAATTTCTCTCGGCGCCTCTCGCAAATCATTAAAACTATTTGGAGAAGTACTCCGCTTAACATCAACCATGCATTTCTCAAGATCTTTCCTATCACTCTGACTGCTAAAATCCTTCACATCAGCATTCACAGGTTTCCATTTTGACTCATCAATAATTAATAAACCTCCCTGGCTTCCATTCGAGTTAACGCTACCACCCGAGCTTGTAACACTAACACGCTCGCAAGCATCACCAATTGATCGCCGATTCCCCGGTACAAATGGTTCGTCACACTGAAACTTCGATCGATCCTGTCCTTCACACTGATCTTCCGTGATCGCAGAACTGATCGACTCCAATGTCGTGCGATCACTATATTCTACCACATTATCAACATCGGGTGAAGTTTTCCCGCCTGACTCCACGCTGGTTTGATCAACGTTCAATTTGTGAACTGAATGTGGAATGGTTTCATCACCAAGAGATGCCGATGATCGTAAAACGTCACTACTCTCCTTAGTTTTACTTGTCGTCAAACCTGAAACACCACGCTGGCAAACACGTTGACAACTTTCTTCAACATTTCCTAAACTCAAATCGTCGTGATTTATGCTGTCTTTCAATGATGTATCCATAATTTTCTGAGATGCACCGCTGTTTTTTGCAACTGTCGTAGCACCAGTCACATTCCCTCGGCCTTTCCCCGATGCCTCACTCATGAAATCACAACCCACATCGTTCCTCACATCATTAACAAACCCCTTCATACACGAAGCACTATTGGCAAGGTCCTCTTGCATCGGGAGTGGCCTCTCGATTGTCCAAGCACTCGATGACCGCTTCTTACATTTTGACGCAGCCTCGTTCAATCTTCCAACGACCTTCACCAGATCGTAAACATCCGAATTCTCAAACGATCGTTTCACAACTTGAGAAGCCGATCCCACACCCACTGCCTTCGTATAATCCAAATTAAGTTGTTTAACTGTATTCGCCGATAAACCTCTCAAATCGAAACCCGAAACTCGACACTGTGATGAGGTTATTTCAGCGACATCGTTCCGCTGAGACTTGTCAGATGCCCCCAAAAGTCCGCTATCCAAACCATCGCTCGTTTTTTTAATATCGGTGCACTGAATGTAGTCCTGCATATAGCCAGCACTTTTCATGGGTGATCGAAAACTCGGCAGTTTTATTTGGTTGATGGGGACGTATTGCGGGTGGGTGGGGTCGTGAGCAAAGGTAACGTCAGCAACTGTAGAATCTGACGCATCGTCTGAAGTAAATGGCTTGACCTCGATGACCTGACATGTGTACACACATCGACGCCGCGCATCCTCAGTACTCCAGTACACACGAGTACACCTGGTAATGTCAGTACATATTAGTACTCTCAGTACTACTAGTGAGTACTCTAAATATAACATCGAATATATTTAATTGATGAATAAAAGGCATTGCCAATTTAGGACAAAAGTACAACATTTATAGACCGTGTGTATCAGCCAATAAAGGCTATCAGATACGGTTCATAATGAAATATGTTTGGCAGCTATTTAGCGCATATACAATACCTTCAGCACTCGCATATCACCCAGCCAATCATAGTATCGAGCATCTACCCATATGGGAGAGTCCAGCAATCGGGGATAAATGACTTGCTGCTAATCATAGGCAGAAAAGTTAACCGGTGGGCGGTTTCAAACCCGTGACCCTTCAGTAACGAGTCCAGTGCTCCTAGTAAAATTATTACTGCGCTTAATCCAGCAAACGTCACTGCGGTGTGAATCAATCATGCAGCAAGGACAGTTAACAAAAACCGATTTCGGACTGGCAAAAGACTACCTACCTATGCTGCATAGTCCGCTCCATTAGTAACAGCTGATGATTATGTAGTGAAGCAATGGCAAAGTCTCAACCGCTATATATTATGGAAAAATAACCAACACAACTAAAAATTTGAAAAATATCCAAGAAAAAACCATACAGTATGTAATACAATATGAATATTATGTAATGAATGATAAAATACTGACAAAATTACCCATAAATTTAATATTAATTATGTAAATGTATGTTAGAATTGTGATATGCAATAGTTACAAGATTTTGAGTGCACTTTTCAATTGCGAGACAGGAAGGTAAAGAGGGCTGTCTGATAAGAAGCAGGAAGAGGGGTGAATACAGTTGGTGAGATCATAGACACCGCAAATCACTATTAAATGAAAGAAAATAAAATTTGATATATTTATACTGCCCTTTTAACACATGGCTATCAAAGACACTAAAATCAGTTGCATAAGATCTTGGTACACCAAGGGTGATGGACTGCAACTGATGAGTCGTTTCGGTCAGTTGTCGAACAAGAAGAGAGTGTCAGATAGATAGAACACTGCTGTCTTATTTATGATGAGTAGCGGATTACACGTTCAAGGTGAGTGAGCTTGAAACGTCTTTATTTATGATGAGTAGCAAATTACACGTTCAGGTGAGTGAGCTTGAAACGTCTTTATTCAAAATGAGTAGCAAATTACACGTTCAGGTGAGTGAGCTTAAAACGTCTTTATTTATAATGAGTAGCAAATTACACGTTCAGGTGAGTGAGCTTGAAACGTCTTTATGAAAAAGCAGGGCAGCGGCAGGTGTTAGAACCTTGACTTTTTCTCGATTAAAATAAACTGTAGTGTTACAGAACCATTTCCCCAAATTCACTGATTAGGTAGAAGAATGCTGTTGATTAGCGGACATTACCTGAAGTTGAGGGGAAGCAGGTAGTCATAGCAGTCGGAGTTGGAGGTGAGGATGCCGAGACATTCGACTGTACATGAGCCTGACAAGGAAACACACGTAACACACGAATGTAAACACTAACAAAAAACACACAACCGTAACACACAAATCTGAGACACTGACAAAAAACACACAACCGTAACACACAAATCTAAGATGCTGACAAAAAACATACAAACGTGACACACAAATCTAAGACACTGACAAAAAACACACAAATATAACGCACAAATCTAAGACACTGACAAAAAACACACAAACGTAAGAGACTTGCGTAAAAACAACTATGAATAGTGAAGGTAACACATTAATGACTAATTAAAATTATGATTAGCACAAGCTTTCGCAGACAGGTATACTTCATCAGTTACCTTCACTTTTCGTATTATACAATATGGCTAACACCTCTTTGCTTAAAAACAAATGTAAACTTGAACAAAAACACAACATAAGACAGCTGCATAACTACAGATGCAAGACATGAGCGGAAAACAGATGAAAGACGCACACAGCTATAAACACAAATGTATGACATAGACATAGACACAGATGTAAGACATGAACGTAAAAACATATTAAAGACACAGACAGACATAAACACAGATGTAAACACAAGTATAAGATATGGATGTAAACACAAGTATAAGATATGGATGTAAAACAGAAGTATAAGATAGGGATGTAAACACAGATGTAAAACACTCATGTACACAAATTAAGACACATGAAAGACACATGCAAGACAGATAAGCAGATAGATGTAAACATAGGTAAACACACGAATGAAGGACTCAGCTGCAAGACAGCGATGTAAACAGACATCTGTCATTAGCAAAAACTTAGTGGAACTCACCGAAGAGAACGTTGACAGTGGCTGGGTCGAGGCCTTCCCGTCCCTTCTTCGTGATCTTGATGCCCTCCATGTCGATGCTGACACGGCGGTTCACAGCAAACGTCTCGATGAGCTGCGGAGAGAAACATCTATAAAAACTCCGGAGAAAGGGATGTAGGGGTGCGATGGCTGGAGCTGAAATCCTCAGTGTGGGTAGTGATTGCAGTGTGGCTGTTCAAATACTCTCTGGATGCTAGTCAACACTATATCGTCATTTCATTGTAAATAATCTATCACAGATTTCGTGGTATGTGCGACAGGTAGTATGTGAGACAGGTATGTGGAACAGGTAGTATGTGCGACAGGTAGTATGTGCGACAGGTAGTATGTGCCACAGGTAGTATGTGAGACAGGTATGTGGAACTGGTAGTATGTGCGACAGGTAGTATGTGCGACAGGTAGTATGTGCGACAGGTAGTATGTGCCACAGGTAGTATGTGCCACAGGTAGTATGTGCCACAGGTAGTATGTGCGACAGGTAGTATGTGTGACATTTAGTATGTGCGACATGTATGTGCGATGTGTAGTATGTGCGACGAGTATGTGCGACATGTATGTGTAGCAGGTATGTGCAACATGTAGTATGTGCGGCAGGTATGTGCGACACATATGTGTAACAGGTATATGTAAGAGGTATGTGCGACATGTAGTGTTTATAACATGCATGTTTGACATGTAGTATGTGCGATGTGTAGTATGACATTTAGTAGGTGCGACAGGTAGTATGTGCCATGTGTAGTATGTGCAACAGGTATGTGCGATATGTAGTATGTGTGGCAGGTATGTGCGACAGGTATGTTGGCTGTCTGTTGGTCTTGAAAATCAGTCACTTCACTGGACTAAACTTGTTGATACTATGTTGGTTCCCCTCACAGAAATGTAAATTAGGCCGATCTGTCTGTCACATCACCCACATAAACTAGGTGTTCAAATAGACAGGTACAAGTACACCTTAGGCTAGACTTACATTCGTGTGAACACGGTCGATGTGTTGGCGGCAGTATATCCGTTTGTCCTCTTGGAACGCACAGTTGTCCGCGCGGGCACACATGAAGTGGTAATTGCTGGGGCAGCCACGAGTGTTGCAGCCGACTGTGGCACCCGTCTTACCGCAGTGGTCGCACCGCTGTAACATGACACGTGAAACAGTCCCACGCGTAAAACATAAATCATGTTTTATCAACAATGGGAGAGAGGGAGGGTGGGGTCTATCGCATCGAGAAGACAAGAAAATAGCGTGTTAAAATACAAAAAGGTAACAAGACGTGTGCAAACTCTGTCTGCTCGATCTCTGCTTGTTGCTTGTCCTTGATACAAGAGATCTTGCGATAGTTTTATAGCAGTTAGTCGCAAAGATATGTATACCTTGGCGGGGTGATATGTGAACGTTGAAGGTATTGTATATGCGCTGAATAGCTGCCAAAACTTTTCATCGTAAACCGCATCTGAGAGCCCTTATTGGCTGATACTTGCAGTCTATAAATGTTGTACTTTACCTTTATATGGCTAATATGGCAACGCCACCCACAATTTTATCTTTAAATTTAGATCCAGTACTGTTTTTTAAGCAGGATTCATGGCTACTTAACTAAGACTACATCAGGGTATGCTATGTAGAAACTTTAAAGTCTCATCATTTCCGACCAATGAGATTTATTGTGCGTTCAGATTATTAAACAACTTTGCTTCATCAGGTATATGAACACCTTGTGAAGGAAGGTCGGTGAAATTCGGTAACATTCGGTAACATTGGATAACATACGCTAGCAAGCCATCCCTCTCTCATAATTACTATGAGATATTTGTATTTGTAAGTTGTAGATAGCGTGAGTGGATGAAGATTAAATGTATACAGATTCTATGGTTTTCACGGGGATTTTGTCCCCACCCTAGTAACTAAGGCTAATCCATTTGTTGTGTAAACCATTGTCTAGCATCGCTAAGGACCAGAAAATGGCGAAATAGTTGCTGGCTACTATTGCTAAAGACATACGTACATACGCACATACGTATGTACATATATACATATGTACTTATGTACAGTATGCACATATACACTCATGGCCAATTTGACCAGAGCTCGTGGGATATATCTCACTCAAGTATGAAGGCAGTTGGCGTCGTGGTTAAAGCGTTTGACTTAGAATCCAAGAGTCCCTGGTTCAATTCCCGCTGTGGCCAGTATATTACCTGCGGCATTTTCAGGCAAAAAGCGCCTTAAACCCCTGTGCCCATGGGGTCTGGGTAGCCCTGGCAGTGTGGTTCTTTTTCCCTCCGGCGTGATTGCTTCGGATGCTCTATGGATGGTCTCCTGAAATACATTGCTCATAAGAACCTACCAAAGTTCTGGCGCGAGACAGAGCCGTGAAGAGTCTCTGTAGAGACCCGTCAGCATCCTCGTACACTTCTGCTGACCACACCGCGCAGTTCACATGTACCCAGTCATCATTACCGGCATACAACAGTCGTCCCGCGTCCTATTGGTCGATAATTACAGCGCATGAAGCGTAAGTGTAATCAAACATAGAAACGAAACAAAATAAAATTTTATTGATTTATAATGAAATGAAATTTATATGTTCAAAGTGTACTTATTAGCAGAGCTGTCAAACACACTTTACATGAACCTCGTATTTTATCTTTTGATTTACCTTTTAACACATGGCTATCAAAGACGCTTTACAAATTTATAGTTACTATGATTAACTAGAAATACAAGGAATACGGTTCAAAATCAAACTCGGTATACCATGAATAAATGGAAAATAAAATAGGCATTTACAGTAAGATCACATATAAAGAAAATATAACCAAAAATATTACAGCACAGATCGGATATTTGCACAGTGTATGACATATAAAACACTGTAAAACTATGTTAAATATCACACGAAAAACACAACATATAGACTCGTCTTGACATGTTATTTGTATCATAAAATAACCAACTGGAAAATTAAGACTTTCTTGAGATATACTATATATATCAACATCTGTGTACTAGTGAAATACACTGTTAGTGCCAGTGGTGCAGTAGTTAGAAGTATGGATTTCCATGCGAAAGATTAAGGTTGGAAGCTTGGATCCATATATACTCGCTTTCAACTACATAAAAATATGTAATGACAGAATATATGTAACAGAAAAAATGTAACAGAATATATGTAACAGAAAATATGTAACAGAAAATATGTAACAAAGAATATGTAACAGAAAATATGTAATACAATTATGTAACATAAAGCATAAAAGTAATAATATATGCTCGACGTAGTAAATGGAACAAGTCCGCATGTGACTGGGATGCTAACCTCAGGGTCGTCATCGCCGTACTTCCAACACAGACCACACTGTCGGCTGTCGGGACCCGCGTGCCGCATCGGTACCTCACCTTTGTTGTGCTGGCCCAACCCCACCGATGGTTCCACCTTACATCACAAACCACACACACACACACGCTGTTACTTCATGACCTTAATGTCACGCCGTCATAGTAAATTCATCCAGGGTGTGACGGAGGTGAATACAGGCCACTGAACCACCTTGCCACTGAACCACTTTGCCACTGAACCACCTTGCCACTGAACCACCTTGCCACTGAACCACCTTGCCACTGACATATCGTTAACTGAGATTTGACAAGTGGGTTTGAAGTACAGAAAAATAAAGGTGGCAAAGCTGATAATTTTTCTTCAGTGTATCACCCAGAAAACAGCCCGGCAAGAGGTGGTTAGTGCCGGTGGTGCAGCGGGTAGAAGAACTACAGTGTTCCCCCTACCAAGTGTGGGCAGACAATAATTAATCTTCGTCCACACACCATTGCTTGCAAATGCTTACATATGCCATAAAATTTGATAAATATGCGATAGATAATCACAATATACAAATAGATTATGCGACATTAGTAGACCGGAGGGGGTAAACCTCCAATGGAGACCGCATCATCAATATCTAGTCATGTCGAAGGAAGGAGTCGTTAAATATAGTTACACTGCAACAGCTACCCAGATGCCCCTTGGCAGACGGCATATAAGGCATTTTTTTGTTTAAAAAATCCTACAAGAAGTATACTAGCTAAACAGGAAGCCGAATTTTCTGGATTTAATTCCAACACTCAAACCACAATGCTTGCTGCTAGATTAACCCTTACAACACTGGCAACTGTGCATCATATCACTCTAGCAACACATTTCATTCACAACAGAGTGCTAAGGGTTAAGTGTTACATCACAGACATTAATTATTTACATTTTTTACTGAATTAATGCGTTTTTGACAGTTTTTTTGAAGCGCACATTTATCAAATATATTTGATTCATTTTTCATTTCCTCCGAATACCCCGTAATCACCGACCTCTTGAGAGAGATCAATCATATTGACATAATAAAAGTACGGAAAATAATGTCTCAGGTGGCACAATAAAAAAATTATGTTAAAATACGAGGTAAAAGGTGCAGGTACTCAGTATGACATGTGACAAACATTGTATTTAACAAGAGGGGAATACAAGAAAAATTTCATAGCCTTTGGTAGGACTGGAATCCCCAGTCTTGAGCTCTAACAACTGACTTATAAAGGCTTTTCCCCCGATGTATTAAAATATTCAACATCGTAAATTAAAAAAACACAGAGATTTTGAGTATGGATCAATTTAATAAATAATAATTAATTTTCCCTATGTATTCCCTGATATTTTTCACGAAGCACGATGTTACCTCCCTTTAATGGTTATTTCATTCTTATACAACTACAGGAGTGTGACCACAGATTTTCATTGCGCGTACAGACCGGTTTGTTTTCACATTGCGGTGGCACGACCTTGTACTGCGAGGGCTGGGCGATAACGGGTACATCGGGTCGAGTAAGCCACTGGGCGTATGTATGGTCATTGGATGGTGGAAGGACAGCATTGGGTAGCATTCCGGCGGGCAGGGAGAGGCTGTTACGCCACAACGTGCTCTTGTTTAGATGAAACCACGGGAAACACCTCTCCATTTGCTGAAACATCGTGGGCGAGCATTAACTTTTATGGGTGAGCATTAACTTTCATGGGTGAGCATTAACTTTCATGGGTGAGCATTAACTTTCATGGGTGAGCATTAACTTTCATGGGTGAGCATTAACT
>WURV02145760.1:0-18475 GCA_011762755.2 Epimenia babai
ACCTTCAGTGCCAGTTGGAATTGTTCCACCTCGGGTTTTTGGCAACAATGGCATAGCGAATTTACTTGGTGTGGCTGGATATGGCATCGTGAATACAACTCGCTTGAATCTGCGTACAGGGGCAGGGTCTCAATATACACGAATTGCGCTTTTGAGTGGTGGTACAGAAGTGCTTATTCTTGGACATAATCCGGCGGAGACGTGGTGGTATGTACAAGTTGATACCTTACGTGGCTGGGTGAGTGGTGAATATATCGCTTTGCGCGGTAATGTACAGGAAGTGAATATTGTCCCTGGAATCGGCGAATTAGAACCTGCACGTTTTGTTCTGTATAGTACAGGTTGGTTATATCGCGGACCTTCTACTTATTCGGGATCATCATGCCGAATTGCAGGGAATATCGAATACGAAATTATCGGACGGACAGCATTATCTGATTGGTATCAAATCCAAGCCAATTGCAACGGCGAGACAGTCACTGGATGGGTCAATACGAATTTGGGCGCAGTCCGAACGAGCGGTGCAGTTCGCATTCCCGTGAGCGGATAATCATTTAGTAGGGTTACATCAGAGTTAAATAAAATATTGTTCACGCTTATCCAACTCGGGTAAGCGTGTTTTTTGTCACTTCATAAATGCCAATTGTTTACTTTGGCAGGTTTTCCACTTGGCTAATCTCGAACAAATGCCCATCAGGATCGCGGAAGAAGGCACGGATTTCTGCGCCCCAATTAACGGGCGGTGTTAGGAACTCAGCGCCGCGAGATTTCAGCGTTTCATATGCACTTTGGCAATCAGGGACACGAATCGTCATGGCATGGCTGACTCGTTTAACATCATCCGGTGATGCAAATGTTACATCTGGCTTGTCTTTTGTGGGTTCGCCACCCGTAACAAGTAGCAACCATGTGCCTTGAAAGTTAAGTACAATTGATGTTCCACCGTATTCACGCGATATTGTCGCTCCTAACACATCTCGATAAAAATCTCGTGCTCGATTGACATCTTCCACCACCAAGATATGTGTTAATTCTACACCTTCAGTTGGAAAGTCCATATAAAAAGCACCTTATATCTACATTACGCGATGATGGTAATCATACCGTCTCGCACTTATACATCCAATAATAAAGCGTTTAGTTGTCTATGTAGGTTTTGGATTTGCTGTGTTTGCCATTAGCCCGCACATGCCATTCGTTTATTGTGAAGTTGGATTTTTTGAGAACAGCCAATACTGGAACATCTTTTACGGGGTTTATATGGATTGAATCAACGTTGCCATCATATATCTCAGCATCACCTTCTAAGCGTGCATAAAAATGATGGCGCAAGTTCTGTTTCTTTCTGAGCGTTTTGGGTAAATGTATTGCGCCTTCCCATAGTCGAAATTTGTCTGTGAGGCAGGATGCTTGATGAGACAAATTAACCTCAAATAGGGCGGTGTCGCTTTGTGATAAGCGTAAATTATGGGTATCAAAGTCAATTTTGGCGGGGTAGTAGGGTGTTTGAAAAAATAATCGTTCTGCCATTGCGAACAATGGACGTGAGTTGAAGGCATGAGCTAGAAAATAGCCGTTGGTTTCTAGTGGGGTATCAGGTGATGTTGTTGCTACCGAAAATGATAATTCCTGAAAACGCATACCCATGTATCTGGAATCGACAGCACTAATCAGCAATTCAACTTTTCCATTTGAGTTAAAAGGAGGGAATGCTTCATCACCTAAGAACGCTTCCCAAAGTGCTAAATCTGCAAGCCCATGAATAGTCACTTCACGGACTTTTTCAATTACGGTCATATAATCTATTGTTTGAATCATGATGCTTGTGCCTCTCTATTCAGTTGTTTACATATAGAGATAGGCTATAGAAAAATGGCTAGTTAGTTCAAACTATCACAAATGATGATATGTCAGTTATAGACACTTATTCATGTTTAGAGGCGTTCCATTTCAAAGTCACCTAAACATTGTCGGATTTTTTCTTCGGTTTCAGTTTCAGGTAGGGGTAGGTGCAACATGATTTTGAGTTCGGGCTGTTCCATCGAAACGAGTGTCATCTGTTTGAACTCTAGTCGTCCGGCTTCGGGATGACGAATTTCTTTATAGGCATCATGGCGATCTTGAACATGATGATGATCCCACCAATTTGCGAACTCAGGGCTAGCAGCTTTGAGCCGTTCGACCAATTTGTTAAAACGCGGGTCCGTTAAATGCTTACCATAGCTTGCGCGGAATTGTGCTAATAAACGTTTGGCATGTCCTTCCCAATCTGCGAGGCGTTCACGAGTTGAACCATCCATGAAACTAAGCCACAAAACATTACGATCATCGGCTGGAAATTGATCAAGCCCGCCGAATAACCATGATCCACTGCTGTTCCACGCCAAGACATCCCAGCAATAGCCGACAACGATTGCGGGTACTATTCCTTGCTGATCAAGAAAGCGTTGCAATGTAGGACCGACAAATTCCATTGGGTCTGATGATGGGGGAGGCTGATGCCCAAATGCCAACATATATAAATGCTTACGCTCAGCATCGTTTAGACGTAATACATAGACGATGCTATCTAGCACTTGGTCAGATACACGAATATCGCGTCCTTGTTCCAAGCGTGTGTACCAATCGACACTGATTCCGGCGAGTAGGGCAATTTCTTCGCGTCGTAATCCTGGGGTGCGTCGGCGGGTGCTAGATGGTAAGCCGACATCTTCAGGTTGAAGGCGTTCACGGCAGGTACGTAAAAATGTGCCCAGTTCATAACGTCGTTTTTCTTCATTTGTTGGGTTTGCGATTGTCATGTGCTTAACCAATGATAATTTATCCTACGATAATCAGAGTCCTATCTGAATCAGGTGTTCATGATTAGCATAGTGGATGTGTGATCGATTTTGCAAGCAACGTTTACACAGACTTATCAATTATCAATTTGGAAGGATGTCAAGATGTCGGGTTATTTTATCACCCAGTTCACAATCAATGATGTAGAAACCTATCAGGGCTATGTTGCGCAAGCTATCCCAATCATAAAACAATATGGTGGTAAAGTGTTGATTGGCGGACAGCCTAAGCAAGTTGTAGAAGGCACACCGCATGATAATATGGTTGTTGTTGAATTTGAATCACTTGATTCTGCTCAGCAATGGTATAACTCTGCGGATAATCAAGCAGTCAAGCCATTGCGTTTAAAGTCCACAACAGGGTGGGCAATAATTACCGACTCCTTCAGTCGTTCATAATCCGAATAATTAACCTATATCTAAGGAAATAAACAGATGTTGAAACAAACTGTACGTTATCTGATCGTTTTAGCACTTTTGATTGTTGCTACATCAGCAATAGCGCAAGATGAAGATTCACCAGAAATAATCGAAGTGACGTTAGAGGCACTCTATCCAGAAGGCATTGCTTACGATGCTGAGGGTGAACGGTTCTTCCTGAGTTCCGGCTTTCTCGGTAATGTTTATGTGACTGATTTAGAGGGAAAAATTGAGCCTTTTACGGATGATGCTGATTTAATCGCTTCACTTGGCATTTATGTTGATGCAGAACGTGGTCGTTTGTTGGTTGCCAATACTGATACTGGCGCTAGTATGAATTCATCCCCTGAAACAGGTGGAGTTACTGCTATGCTTGGTATTTATGATTTAGCTGATGGCGAGCGCATTGAAATGATTGATTTAGGGGCATTACTACCAGAGCAACCACATCTTGCCAATGATATCGCAGTTGATGATGAAGGCAATATCTACATTACTGATAGCTTCTCACCCGTTATTTATCGCGTTGATGTTGATAATGAAGCAAGTGTGTTTTTGCAAGATGATACTTTTGTTGCTGAAGGCTTCAACTTAAACGGTATTGTTTATCATCCTGATGGTTATTTGATCGCCGCTCAATATAGCACAGGCAGTCTCTATAATATCTCACTTGATGACCCTGCTTCATTTACTGAGATTGAATTGGATTCGCCAGTTGCTGGGGCTGATGGTCTAGTTTTGGTTGATGATACACGTTTACTTGTTGTTGCTAATGGATTAGGTTCAGGTAATCCAGCAGATAATCAATTGATTACTTTAACAAGTGATGATGATTGGGGCAGTGCCGAAGTAGCGCAACAGATTTTGACGGCAAATCCAGCGACTACCGGAACGCTTTTGGATGAAACCCCTTATGTGATTTTTGGTGGATTTGATCGTTTATTTGATCCTACCAATGAAGTCCCTGTAGAAACATTCATCATCCAGATGGTTGATATGGGTACTGAATAAGCCATAAAACATGAGAATTACTTATCATGGAGTAATTATGGCAGTGAATTATATGATTTCTTCATGGTAAGTGTATAAACGATTTGGTGTTGATTGTTATAGGCATGATTTCGATTTGTTCTTTAAGTGTGAATGGCAAAATCAATCGAACAGGGTAGTCAGCAGAAAATAAAAAACCCGCCTCAATAATGAGACGGGTTGAATTGTTCGTTTTAAATCTTAACCGACTACGGTTACAGCGCTAGCTTGTTTGCCTTTATTGCCCTGTGTGATTACGAACTCTACCTTTGCACCTTCTTCAAGTTCACGGTAACCGGAACCTTGAATTTCTGAATAGTGTACAAAGAGGTCATCGCCATTTTCTTGGGAAATGAAACCGTATCCCTTAGTAGCGTTGAACCATTTTACGACACCTTGTGTACGTTCTTCCATCTTTTATTACTCCTGAATAACTGGGTATTACCGTATTACCATAGCCTTTTGTACCAACAGACCATCCAATCAGCGCAGGATGTTGATAGTAGTACTGTTCGAAATCACACTGAACATTCGCACAAACATGCCACATAGGGTTATTTTCATAGCAAATCTTCAGTTTCTCACTTGAGGTCTTATGGGGTGCATACCCACCGCACCACATGGTGAGACTAAATTGTCTCTCTTTTACCACGTTACGCGACGAGTTTAACATATTTATTTGAATCTGCCAGAGTGATTTTCACAAATTTAAGAAGTTGATTATTATATAGATGCTATATAAGTAAATTACTGAGATCGAGATACGGAACCACTATGGCACAGGATATGCTCGTCTACTTTATTGATGAAAATAAGTTGAAAACGACTCAGGTGAAGATGGATGGTAAATCCATCGAATTTACAGAATGGTTGAAGACAAAACCTGCCCCTGATATGTTTTGGGAAGTCGCTTTATCAATGGGGTGGCAAGGTGTAAATCTTGATGGAGCAGCCCGACACGTAACTAATTTTCGGCGTGGTGTAGGTAGGTTTCCTGATTTGAAGCGGTTAAAGCCTTATCTTACTAAGGAAATCCTTAAACGATTTACGCCCATTGGTACATGGGAGGCAAATGGTCATGTGTTTGATCTGCTACCTTATGAAGCGTCGATCACCTTGCCATTAGATTATGATGGGATGAGGTAAAAGAGGCGCACAAAAAGTATGATTACACGCTTGCCTTGTTTCGATTACATATGTAATTTTTATTGACCAAATCTCTTTGCAATAGTATAATTAACCATATGGTTAATCAAGAACATAATAAACTAGATCGTGTTTTTTCTGCTTTGTCTGATCCCACTCGACGAGCAATTCTTTCACGCTTACAATCCGGTGAACTGACGGTATCTGAGTTAGCGTCGCCATTTGAGATGTCTTTGCCTGCAATTTCTAAGCATTTACGAGTGTTGGAAGGGGCGGGTCTGGTTCATCGTCGTAGGGAAGGGCGTACGCATTATTTATCTCTGATCGCATCTCCCATGTTATCTGCCTCTGAGTGGTTGGATACTTATCGCACTTTCTGGAATACAAGTTTGGATGCGCTAGCTGACTTAGTTGAACAGGATAGTGACGTATGAGTTCTCCCTTTGCACATTCTCTGACTGTTCGCCGTAAATTAAATGCACCGTGTGAACGTGTTTTTGCGGCATGGGCGAATCCTGAGTTACTCAGAGTCTGGCTTGGCGGACAAGATACACAAGTGCTTCACGCTGAAGTTGATTTCTCCGTAGGTGGTATGTATCAATTAGATGTCAAAGTGCCCACAGGTGGGGTAGCACGTTTATGTGGTATGTATCAAGAGATCGAAGCTCCGAATCGAATCGTATTTACATGGGCGTGGGGTGAAAAGTATGATGCCTCATCAGCAACATTAGTTACTGTTGAAATGACAGAACATGATAAACAGACTGAAGTTTTCCTCAAACACGAACGCTTTGATGATCCTCCATCTCGTGACATTCATGAAGAAGGTTGGGTAATGCGTCTTGGAATCCTCGATACATTGTTAAGTTGATCTAAATTATTTTGATTTTTCTGACAGCTTGACATCGTTTTTCTTTTGGGTTAATATTTAACTGATTGGTTAACTGTTGTGCGCGCAATTATTATCTTTCACTTTTAATAACACACAAGATGATAATATGAGGAAATATGTCAAACATACTTTTTGAGTTTAATGTTGATTCATCTATCGAGAAAGCATACCAAGCACTGACCGAAAAAGCTGGTGTTCAAGGTTGGTGGACAAATGATACACGCATAGAAGCAACAGAAGGGGCAGAAGCCTATTTTGGTTTTGGACAGGGTCACTTCTTATTCACGATTACAGAATTAGAAGCAAACAAACGAATTGTTTGGGAAACTGTGGAAGGGATGCCAGATTGGGATGGTACACAAGTTGTTTTCACACTCAAACCAGCCGAAGAGGGCAGTGGCACATCAATTCACTTTGCACACCGTAATTTTGCATCCGAAGAGGGCGCTTTTGCTATGGTTGCGTATAATTGGGCATTCTTCTTGTTCAGCCTCAAAGCATATTTAGAAACAGGGACAGGCACACCTGTCAGCGTATAAATTATTAGCAGGGATACTGTTTTCTAAATCATGATGGTATCCCTGTGTATAAATGGCTTATCGACATCTTCGACTATAATTTTTTCATTCAATTTGTTATATGGAATAATGTATAAGGGAAATAGCGATAAATTGTTAGGTGGTGAATGGATTGACCGAGAAACCCTTATATCAATTACAAAGTCTATTAGGGTTACCTGATGATAAAATTGATGTTCTACGAGATACGGCGCGAATGCAAACTTGTGACACAAATACGCATTTTGTGAGGGCGGGGGATACCACTAAACATATAGCATTTGTAATAGAAGGTGTCTTTCGCTTTTATTACATTAGTTTTGATGGCGATGATGTAACGAAATCATTTTGCTCCGAGGGTGATTTTATTGGCGTATATAGTGCCCTGATTCAGAATGAACCGGCGGCATATTCTATTGAAGCATTAGAAACTAGTAAATTGCTAACTATTCCCTTTGATGCGTTTTTAGCGTTGAGTCAAAGGGATATGGATTGGCATAAGGTTCATCTAAAACTTGTTGAACAACTCTATATGAAGAAAGAACGTCGTGAACGTCAGTTGTTACTCTTTGATGCCAAAACGCGTTATCTGGAGTTTCTTAAAACCTATCCGAATTTAGAACAACGGGTTAAGCAGTACCATATTGCATCATATCTTGGTATTACGCCCGTAACATTGAGTCGGATTCGCGCCCAAATTCGATCAACTCACTAAATAATTAACATATGATAATGCGTTCTCCTTGTTTCTGGTCAATAGTATGTCTATTGATAGAAAGTAAGGAATGTTATGCAAACGAGCAATCAGACTGTATTGATTACAGGTGGTACACGCGGTATTGGCTTGGAACTTGCTACGCGCTTTGTGGAAGCTGGTAATCAGGTTATCATCACGGGGCGTAATCCCGAAAAGTTAGCTGAAGCACGCCTCAAACTTCCCGAAGTAGAAGGCATGATTGCCGATATGACCTGCTTGGCGGATTTAGAGCGTCTTCATAGTACCTATCCTAATGTGACTGTCCTCATAAATAATGCGGCGATACAGTACACCTATCCACTTTGTGAAGCCCAAGTGTCATTTCATCAGATTGAAAACGAAATATACACAAATTTTGTGGGCTTAGTTCAACTAACCGCATTGTATTTGCCTAATCTCCTAACACATCAACAAAGTGCAATCGTAAATTTCACCTCTGGACTGGGATATGTTCCAAAACAGAGTGCGCCGATATATTGCGCCACTAAATCGGCCGTGCATATGTTTAGTAAGTCCCTTCGCTGGCAATTGGAATCGACATCAACACGGGTATTTGAAGTTGTTCCACCTTTGGTCGATACCGACATGACGACGGGGCGGGGCGATAAGAAAATTTCAACTCGTCAACTTGTTGATGCGTTTTGGGCTGGATTTCAGCAGAATCATGATGAGATTGTGATTGGTAAAGCGAAACTGCTTATGAGACTCAATCGTTGGTTGCCATCAATTGCTGAACAGATTATGCGTAATAACTAAGATACGGAGAGTTTGATGATTAACACACAATGTAAATATTCTATTGTTGTGATGATGAGCACGCGACCCGAATGGCTGGCACTCACACATGAAGAACGCGATGCTTTCAATAACAAGCACGTAAACCCCATTTTTTCACGTTATGCTGAAACAGTGAAAGTGAGATTGTTTGATGCTGAAGCATTTACTGTAAGCTGTACAGATTTTGCTCTTTTCGAGACGGATGATTTAACGCAGTATTATTTCTTGATGGAATCATTACGTGATACGCCATTATTCAGCAAGCCTTATTTTGATGTCGATGAAATCATTGTTGGGTTAGAAGGCGGATTTGAACGATTCGAGGAAACCTTAAGTAATTAAGGTATGAATTAATCAAAAACCATCTTATAGCAAATCTATAATGTTGATGGGGAACATGCAAAGTAGCCTTGCATGTTCTCATCACTTCATTTTAATGATTTTCAATGCTATGATTTGCTCATTTGATATCCTGAGCATAGGTTAACCCCATTTGATTGAATCAAGATATAAACAATCTCTACTAGGTTTTGTCCTATTTGTTCTTTTGATTGCGATTAGTTTATTAACCTATCGTGGTTTCCCAATGAGTGGGGATGAACTATTTTTATTTGATAGTGCCGAAAGTTTTGCCAATCGCGGTAATTTACTTCGTACTTATCAATTTGATCAAGTTGCTGACCTACAATACTCGCTTGTTTTAGGAGAAGATGGCGAACCTTGGCTTCCTGCTGTTCAAGAACCATTAGCCCCTATTTTAATTTCTCCACTTATTTCATTTGCCCAACTATTTCCTGATACAGGCACCATGCACATTGTATGGTTATTCAACATCATCATTACGGCGTTCACGGGCGTTAGTCTCTATGTTATTGCGCTGTCATGGAACTATAAAATTGCGCCAAGTTGGCTAATGGCATTAACTTTTGGTATTGCTACAAATTCAAGTTTTTATGGGAGATTGTTATTCCGTGAACCCTTGATGGCATTTTTTACTTTATGGGTGTTTGCTTTATCAGTTGATGTTGGGGTGAAGTTACGAGCCGGTGATTTTCCCTTCAAAGGTATAGTCTTCCTTTTAATAGCGTTTTTAGGCGCAATTTTTACAAAGGCGATTGCTGTCTTTTTACTTCCTATGATTATCATTGCCGTTTTTCCCACGATGGCAGTCTTTCGGAACAATAAACGTAAATTGATGATTATATTGTTAGGTTTAATTGTTTTGATTGTTATTGGTGTGTTGGTTTCCAATACAGGGGTTTTGGGCTCACGCTATAGTCTTTCTACAGTTCTAAATCTAGTGGACAACATACAATGGTCATTTGTGATTGAAAGTGTGCTAGGTTTCCAATTTAGTTTGGGGCGTAGTTTCTGGTTATATTCACCGCCATTACTTATCGGTATATGGGGTGTTAGGCAGTTATTGCGTAATGGGCAATGGCGTGTTGTGCTTGCTCCGATCATTACACTTTTATTATTCAGTGCATGGTATGGTGTGGCACTTACGCTCGATTGGCTTGGGGGATGGGGTTGGGGACCACGTTATCTTGTTCCCTTGATTCCCATTTTTATGTTATGGTCATTACCAATATTTGCTCAATTGAATACATTGCCAAAGCGGGTCACTGTTGCAAGTGTTGTGTTACTGGGTGTCGGGATGCAGTTTTTGGGAATGGCAGTGCCACTCTCTAATTATTACACTGACCTTTTCTTTAACGATAAGATTTACGATTTTAGCCTGATTTATATTGATAGGGCAGGCGTTGAAGCTAAGTGGGCATGGATGGATGCGGTGTGGGGTTGGGAATGGTCACCCATTAATTACCACTTGTCACGTTTGGATTTCTCTCAACTTGATATTGCATGGACATTCACAGATGATGGGGCAGTCGTACCGATTCTGTTTGCTGGATTGATCGCTTTGTGTCTCGCTATGGTTTGGTGGTTATGGCGACGACCTGCAACCTCGATTCGCTTTGGTGGCGTTATTAGCCTTGTTTTGACCGTCTATTTGGTCGCATCAATTAGTGTTGGGTTATCTGCTATCAGCGATGATCCTCGTTATATTGGTGAGTGGGGTGATATTCGACAATTGGTTGATTCTATTGATTCACAAGTTGGTGATAATGATGTTGTGTTGATTGAGAGTCATTTATACACACCCATTTTTATGAACTATTTCAAATCTGATTCGTTAGTTGTTACGCTACCGTATGCGCTAGGGGAAGCCTATGACGAATCTGGTCCACAAGTGATTTCTGATGATCCGATACAACAAATCGGTTCAGAAAGCGTATATGCTATAGAATGGGTTGCTGATCATTATGAGCATATTTGGTTAGTTACAGATGCAAGCCCATTTAATCCAATTCGTTTGCGACCAATTGAACGCTTCTTAGTCGATCAATATTTTCCTGTACAGACTGTGGATGCGTCAGATAGTGCGCGAGCAATTCAATTCTTATCAGCCGAATCAGCTATATCGGATTCAGGTATTAGGATTACTGATGAGTATCAATTTGATGATCAGTTTATACTCGTTGATATGACTTTGCCATTGGGCACGACCTTTAGTGCGGGGGATGTGATTCCTTTATCCTTATCATGGCAGGTGCAACAAACGTTGAATGTAGATTATAATGTAGGTGTCTATCTTTTTAGTGACAGTGGTGCGTTGGTTGCACAACAAGACGGATTACCACAATCCACCTTTGGTTATACATCACGATGGGCATTAGATATTCTATATCGTGATAATCATGGGTTACAATTAACAGATGATATACCGGCAGGGGAGTACGAGCTATTTGTTGCTATATACAATTGGCAATCGCTTGAACGACTAACAGTATATGATGGCGCGTCAATTTTAGGGGACAGTTTACTATTAGGGACAATTGTCATCGAAAATTAGTTTCCACAAATCACACATAATATGGTATTTTTTACGCATGAGCGAAACAACACAAGATAATCAACCTGAACAAGAACAGCCCCAAGAGCAGAATCCAAAATCTGTTGCCAAACGTATTGGCGATGAATTAGGGGAACGTGATAAGAAACCACGCAGGCAGATTTTGCTAGTAGTTGAACGCGCCGGTATTGAATTCGCCGAACAGCTACTTGCAGAGGCAAAAGATATTCACGATAAAGGTGGTATGACGATTGATAGTGGTGATCGTAAGCGTACCTTAGGCGGTATCTTTTTCTATTTAGCCCGTCGTGATTTACCGGAAGACATTCGTGATGATATTTTTCATGTGTGGCGCGTGAATCTTAAACAACGTGCTAAACATGAAAGCCAATTCCCATCGTTTGAATGGGATGAACGTTTGCCGATTATTGAGATGTTGAAAGAGAAGGGTATAGGGGGGGCATCTGACGTGAAAGTCATACTAACTGGACAACCCGGCGCACTCGAACGGCGCGAATATTTGGTTATCACGACAATGGAACAACAAATTGTACCGGAATCACTTCCGAGAGGTGTTCCACAACCACCGCTTGAACCTTTACAGTACGTGGTTTATATCTCCGCTAAACAGTGGGAACGGGTCGAAAAAGCTGTTGGCAAAGACGATGATGAACTTATTGTTGAAGGGTATTGCGCCCGTGATAATGAGAGTGATCAATTTGCTGTTTATGCCACTTACGTGACAACTAAGAAATTACAAAAGAAAGAGCGTAAGCAAAATAAGCAAGCTGAAAATAGTGGTTCTAAGGGGGCGAATGGACGTGGTGGTGCTGGTAAAGGGCGGGGCGGTAAACCGTATGGTCGCTCAGATCGAGATCGCTCGGAACGTTCAGATCGGTCTTCTTCTTTTACACCTGCGCCAAAACAGGAAATTCCAGAACCTGAGCCAGAACCAATTGAGTTTGATGCGCCCGAAGGTGCTTCGGATCAAGATTTGAAGAAGTTGGGTGAGTTGCACCGTGCGGCGGCAAGTTTCCGGCATAAAATTGCTGATCTTGAAGAAAAACCTGAGAATCAACAATTTGGCTTGGATATGACTCGTAAACTTTTGAAAAATACGGAACGACAAATCACCCTCATTGAAAAGCAATATGCGTCTTAACGTGATTGTTTGTTAACTTTGGGCAACTCACACTATCTTATGAGTTGCCCAAAGCACCACTTCATATCTTCAGGCACATTTCGTATTGTGCCATTGTCTCTTTATATCCCAAACCCGATAGTATTTTCCATACGGGATCATCCTCAGCGATATTGACCAAGCGAACGGTTATATCTGGTTGATGTACATAGGCAAGTAGGGCAATTAAGCTATCCGATTCCCCATCTGCACAGGCGATATCAAATAAGCTGAAATTCGGCTCTTTTGGGATACCGATAATGTATCCTTGTGTTTTTCCATCGCGTTGCGCTAGCCAACCTTTCGCATGAGGGGCATAACCATGTAGGCTATCTGGTTGACGTTGCCATGCTTGGCGTAACATATGAAACTCCCCGTAATTCCCGAGTGTTTCGTCTATTGTTGTTTCCTTTATAGAGTATAAATCAGAATCGAGGGCAGGGGGTGTTTGCGATTCGACGATGAGTAGCTTACGTGTGATCTCATATCCTAATTTTTCATAGAGTGATTGTGCGGCATTGTTGCCGATAATAAATTCAAGATGTATCTCTGTGATTCCGGAGTTACGCGCAACGTCTGTTAATTTGTTCATGAGTTGCTCGCCGATTCCCTGTCGGCGGAATACTTTTGGGATACCGACCCCACCAATCCATGCCTGCTTATCTCGTTTACCTAAAAACCCTATACCAACCGGTGTATTATCACGATATGCCATTTGTGATGCGGTACGGTCAATATTGTAGCGTGTCATAAATGCTTGTATTTGTTCAGCATTTAAGCTGACAGGCACAAAATAGCCCTCATAACCTGCCGTAAAAACCCGCGCAATCGTTTCAAAATCAACCTCTGCGAGTGAACTAATCACAATTGACATCGCTCAAATCCTTTAAATTTAAAGTAATAACTTCATTATAAAGTGTTTTTTAACGAAATAGGTGTATCCGATATAAAGTGAGTCGCTCCGGCAGTTATGAGTTGTTTTGCGTTACGTATGGATTTTTTATCTTTGGTGTTGACTGTCCACACGGCAATTTTTACATCATAGCTTTTCGCAAACTCAAACCAGTTGAAGCCATCATCTAAGCATTTAACAAGTGTTCGGTGATTGATATAAAGTGTACTGATGCCGTCTACTTGGTGAATTAGCGTTTCTGCGCGATCATGCAAATAATCTGATGTTGTCCATGCTTTACCGAGTGATAGCAAATGATCATCATAATAACCGTAAGCACCTTCACGATATGGCGGGTGTTGTGGATTAATCTTTTGCAAGAACCCACGATAGTCGAAGTAAAATTGAATATCAAACCCAACATCTAACCAATCTGCGAATCGGCGTAATTTTCGTAATTGCCAATCAGCAGGACTACTGACAGTGACGCGATCTCGAATTGGTTCAATAATATGAAGCAAACGGTGTAAGGGTTCATCATCGACAAGGGGGAAGTAATTTTTGAAGTCGATTTGCAATCGGGTAGGGGAGTCATGTTTTAAAAATTGATCGACGACTTGGGTCAATAATGGCACACGATATTTTTGTCTCTTTACCGATTTTTTGAAATAGAGGTGTTGTGCATCTGCAACTGTGCAATCATTGACCGCGCCTTTTCCTGTTGTTTCGGAATGTAATTCATCATCATGCACCAATAGATAATCTTGATTCTTCAATGCCAATACATCAATTTCGATGGTATTTGCTTGAGCGTCAAGACTGGCGCGAATCGACTCCAATGAATTTGATGGAAAACTTACTGTGTCGATATTGCCTTTGTGATGCGTAATGTGCATGGTGTTGACTCCTGATTAGAGTAGATATGTTGGTAATTTTCCATGTGTGGCGTGGTTTAACAAGTTCATATGCGCATTTAATTAGAGTAGGGGGATCGCAAAAAAATTCCAAATTGTGTGTTTTGATATTTTTTATGATTTTAATGAGATGAATAACAATAATTTTTTTATGAACATGCGTCATAAAATTCTCAAATTTATCAATACATGTCACATTTTCGCTGGGATGACAGATTCTAAAAAATCGAAAATTATAGAGTGCTTGTTAGCATGGGGTAGGGTGCTATAAATTTTTTATGATACGTTCGTTATTTGGGATATTTTTTTAAGACCAAGATTATCTTCTTTATGTTGTTATTTGATGAAATAGGTGAGTTTTAAAAGCTCGTTATTATTTCATAGACTTATTATTCTAGGAAGTAATTTTTGATGAATTAATGCCAATTCATCAATTTTGAAATTGCCTCTTGAGGTTCACGTTACGTAAACGCCTATGATGGTTTTATCAACAAAAATAAATTGGATAAACAGAAAGAGATGAATAATGACGAATCAAAATAAAGTGCTTGTGTTAGGTGGAACTGGAAAAACTGGACGACGTGTCGTAGAACGTTTGCAAGCGCGCAATGTACCTGTTCGTATCGGGTCACGTTCGGCTGACCTCCCATTTGACTGGGAAGATGACAAAACGTGGTCACCTGTTTTAAAAGGTATATCTGCTGTCTATATTGCTTTTCAACCTGATTTGGCGATCCCTGCTGCGGTTGCTATCATTCAAAAATTTACTGATTTAGCGGTTGCTAATGGTGTGAAACGACTCGTATTGCTTTCTGGTCGTGGCGAAGCAGAAGCTGAGCGGTGTGAACAGATTGTTCAAAATTCTGGCGTTGAATGGACAATTGTACGGGCGAGTTTCTTTAATCAGAATTTTAATGAAGGTATGTTGTTCGACTCGGTTATGTCGGATGAATTTGTATTACCTGTTGGCGACATCGGCGAACCATTTATTGATGTCGATGATATTGCTGAGGTTGCTACTGTTGCGCTGGTTGAAGATGGTCATGTAGGGCAACTCTATGAAGTAACCGGACCGAGTTTGTTGACATTTAAAGATGCGGTTGAAGCAATTGCTCAAGCAAGCGGACGCTCAATTAAGTATGTGCAAGTTCCCATAGAAGCCTATACACAAGCATTACGAGAAATGGGACAACCGGAAGATGTTATTTGGTTGATCGAGTATTTATTCACGACTGTGTTAGATGGGCGCAATGAATCTGTCTCTGATGGTGTTCAACGTGCATTAGGTCGTGAGCCAGGAAGCTTTACGGATTATGTTCGAGATACCGTTAAAACAGGTATCTGGAATACCCAACCTGTTCAAGGATAGCATGAGGTATCCGCTTGGTTTTTGATGATTACCAAGCGGATACTTTCAACATACCATCAACGAAAATTTAGGAGAGTATCCTATGAATGAAGATGTTTTATCTATATTAATCTTGTCATCAGCACTTGGTAGTGCGCTTATGGCGGGTATGTTTTTTACATTTTCCAATTTTGTGATGACGGCACTCGGGCGTATGAAACCGTCTGAAGGTATTGTGGCGATGCAATTTATCAATGTTGTCATCCTCAATCCATTATTCTATGTGCTATTTATGGGCACTGCCCTGCTATCACTTGCCCTACCCCTTTCCTTAATTTGGCGAGATGCTCATCCTAATGAAATTTATATCATTGGTGGGAGTTTGTTTTACTTGCTTGGTGTGATGGTCGTGACGATTGTTCGGAACGTGCCGATGAACAATGCGCTCGATGCTGTTAAAGCAGATAGTGATGATGGCATCCAATTTTGGGAACAGTATCTTGTAGATTGGACACGCTGGAATCACGTTCGTTCCATTGCATCGTTCTTGGGAACATTGTGTTTTATCCTCGCCCTTACATAAGCATTGTAGATTGTATGAAAGAGAGAGAATATTCTATGAATAACATAAGCATAATAGCATTAAAGATCGTTTTGGTACTATTTGGCGTGTTTGGACTTTTCCTTAGTCTTGACTTTGGATTTGGTGGGTTTGAAACATTGGGCTGGCAAGGTTCAACTGACTTCTTGGAAATTGTCGATGAAGCTCGTTATGGTGCACAAGATAGCCACTTTAGATTTATTGGCGGTGCATTTGCTGTCATTGGTTTGCTGTTGATTGTGT
This sequence comes from Epimenia babai, assembly GCA_011762755.2. Lineage (NCBI taxonomy): Eukaryota > Metazoa > Mollusca > Solenogastres > Cavibelonia > Epimeniidae > Epimenia > Epimenia babai. The sequence continues at coordinate 16,511 of WURV02145760.1, forward strand.
CGGTTACTAATCTCCCGAAATATCAGCAAGCACTGAACTTTATCTTTGCCTTGATTTTTGTCGGTGGATTAATGCGCTTTGCGTCTGGTGATTTTGATGTGTTATTTGACGAGAAGCTCATGACCGCCTTAATTGCGGAACTCGTGTTAACACCAATGCTATACTTTTGGCTGGCGCGAGAGGTTAAAACTGCTAGATAAGCAAAACTTAAAATAAACCAAGCTAATAAATATATCTATTAGCTTGGTTTGTCGGCATAAATACTCTTAACTTAATTCGTAACTACGCCCACAATATCCCAAAATGGTGCGATGTTTCCAATATCTTGATGCTGTGCAAATTCGAGTAGGCTACCATCAGCTTGCAATATATTAAAATGTGTTACATAAGGTGCGGTATTCGTGGGATCACGATATATTGCAAGAATACCATCTGGTGTATCAGCAAAACTTGAAAATCCGCTAGGGACTGTGAATTCCATGATACTTCCATCGAGTTCGACCAATGCAAAATGTGTTTGTTCGATAAAATTCCCAGCATCCATCATATCTATATCTGGCAATAAACTGATGAGTAGCTGTTCTTCATTATTGATGAATTGGACGCGGGCAATTGCCAATTCGCCGTTGTAATATAGCTCTTGAGGTTCCCCATCTATACTGGATTGTATCTGAACTGCATTAAATGGTGGGGTTATACCTAAAGCTGTCGCGTAGGCACGATTTTCATCTAAAGTTGGATACGCAACGATACCCGTTGAAGGCGCATAATCCGACCCAAAGAATCCTATTTCAGGGAAAGCAATAATGGTATCAGTCATGAAATCCCATATAAACCCTTCAATATCTAAAAACTCTGTGCCGACATTGGGGTATGCTCTGAATACTGAACGATCAGCTTCAATTGCTTCAGGTATAGGGACTATTACAACGGGTGCATCATTGAACATGACAATAGGCGTATCAGGATTTTGTGAATTGTACTGATCAATAATTGTTCCTGTCGCAATATCTACGATCAAAACACGCCAAATATGTTGCCCTCCAAACGTGTTTTGAATCCCTCCGGAGTCAACAGCATTAACGATCCCCACCGAAATTTGGGTTCCATCTGCATTAAAGCCACCTGTTTTACAAGCGGCTGCTGTCTCATAATTCAACTCGAAAAGCGTTGTTTCTGCCTCAATATCACGAATATGAAGTGAATACATTTGCGGTTGTGTTGATTGATTCATTACGCAAAAAATCGCAAATTGTCCATCTGGTGATACCCTTACACCTGAGTTGATATAAAAAACATTACTATCATCAAGTCCAAGGCTATATGCTTGTTCTGAACCGTCATTATTGACCCGTAACAGTGTTCTTGTGTCACTACTAAAAAGATATACTGACCACGATTCATCCTGTGCCAAGGCTGACATGGATGAAATCGCCAGCAATAGCATTGACAATAATCCTAAACAGAATTTCATTTTCTACTCCTAAATAGTTATGTGCTGTTGCTTTATTAGTCACGATTTAATGACACATCGTTCCAAATTTGTGGAATATAGGTCGCTGAGATATTTCCCCCTGATGTGTTTTCTGTAATGTGGATATACCATATTTTTATGTGAATAGCTTCGTATAAATTATATTTTTATCGAAAATAACGGTAAATAACTTCGTGGCAAACCCGGAATACGAGGCTATAGAAAATCAGAAATAATTTTGCGTTTTTGGTATCAGACGCGACACAAGAAATCTTATGTCAATTTGTCCGCAAGCCATCACAACGGGTCAAGAGACTGTTCCCTCCAAACACATGGAGGGAAGATTATTCCAGCGATCTAGGTAATGCCTATAACAATAATAATACGGGCGGTTGTTTGAACCGCTATCAAAGCAATTGTCCGGTAAATCATCGTATATTCGCGGAGATCAATGTTATTTTACGTGATTTAAGCGAAGGCAGATTCTCGTA
>WURV02145771.1:0-18474 GCA_011762755.2 Epimenia babai
ATATATATATCAGGACACGTGAGCCATATCCCAGTAGATTGAGTGGGAGAGGCACTGGACTCGTAACCAAACGGTCGCGCGGGTTCGAACCCACCCCCGGTTGACTTTTCTGTGGTGATCCCCAGCAAATACGTGAATACAAAGGTAACACCTTGTTGACTAACTATATAAGGATTGACACAAGCTTTCGTATATCAAGTATTCTTCATCGGGTGCAAACCTAAGTTGTCAAAGATTAGTTAGTCAACAAGGTGTTACATTTGCATTTTCGTATTTACGACATGGCTAACACGGCAACCCATACCTCTATGTTTGATGAACTCATCCCCAGCAAGTCATTTATCCTAGATACAGAAGTATACCCGTCTCCAAAATGGGTAGACGCTTAATATTATCTTCGATGGGTGATATACAAGTGTCGAAGGTATTGTATCTGCGCTGAATATAGCTGCTATGAACGTTCATTGTAAACCGCATCTAAAACCTCGGCCGTTACTTGCAGTTTGCAAATGTTGTATTTAACCATTTCGTAATTCACCGCTCCCTTTTGTTGAGAAAGATTTGTGAACATAAAATGAATGAAATAATTATTCATATTACATTATCTACCTATAATATATACCTGAATTATCACTGGAGCAATTAACGACACGTATCCATACGGTCAGACACTCTCCGATGGTAGCTATAGCGTTTTCACCAAATATACCGAGGGACACACTGAGCTCTGAATCGTCAACGATGTGAGATATGTCGTCGAGGAAAACGATACATAGGTTAATAGAAGCTATTTTAGCTGTTTTATTCAAAAACAAAGAATATTATTAATAACACTGAGTTATATCTCATAATAGAATATTTTCCCGACAATAACATATTTTCTCTTCAATAAACATATCGGGGAAAACAGGACACAGTCTGTAACGTCAGCAAAACGAAAACTCTTTTTTGTGAAGGTGGAAAATGACAGATATTTTTTCAATATTTAGTTTAGCGCGTTCCTTTAAAGATTGCCGCTACTTTCTAAATATATATTTTTTCTCAACATTTTTTTCCGATATAAACATTTGATCATTCGCGAAATAATTACCTTTATCTCTTCGATTCAAAATTCCCAGAAATCGTGCAATACCCTCGTCGACGCCTGAGCCAAGGTAGCGTGACTTTGTATAATTTAAAGATCAAGAGAAAATTGAAAGATCAAGGGGAAGCGGTTAGTCGAGTGGTAGGAACACCGGACTCGCAACCGAAAAGTCGCGGGTTCGAAACTTCCCACTAGTTGACTTTTCTGCGGTGATCCTCTGCAAGTCATTTATCCCCGATTGCTGGAGTAAACCCGTCTCTAAAATGGATAGATACTCGATATTGTCCTTGGCGGGGTGATATGTGAGCGTCGAAGGTATTGTGTATGCGCTGAATAGCTGCCAAAAAGCATTTCATTGTAAACCGCATCTGAGAGCCTTTCTGGTTGATACTTGCGGTATATAAATGTTGTACTTTACCTTTAAAATTGGGGCCTGTTTTTGACATGTCCAGGTTCGTCGTGCACTTTATCTTTCAAAGATATACAGAAACGTGTCAACTCCTTCACCGATTTTACCGTACTATATCTTCTCTGCTTTTCCTCTATAATAAGCTACATACATATGCGTTATATATACCTATATAATATATAAGTTACACATAAGTTATATATTAGTTATATATAAGTTATATTTATGTTACTCCTCATGGAGGAGTCACGAAAAGCTGCGCAAAGAGATATTTTAGCCAATTATATGTCATTATTGATTAATTTAACATTCCTTTGTTATTGCGTTAGGTAGTAATGAGTTAAAGTTTCTCGACTCAAGGTAAATTATTTGATCTGGTTATTTCGACAAATCAAGAAATTCCTTCATTTGGGCGATGTCTCTTATCGGATATGACAAGCAGGCGACCCATCTTGTAATATTAATGAAAGACAAATAAAATATAATTATATTTCAAACGCGATACACAAACCTACATCCTGAGATAAGCAGAAGCGATAAGAGAGATAACTATTATACACCAACTGACTGAAGGTAGATAGAAAGGGGTTTTGGAGCCATAGTATCTTGTGGCAGGGAGGAGGTGCATACACTTGGTTAACGTGAGTATTCAACTGCCTTTAATTTTCGATTCGGATGTACTCGTAGACTAAAAAATTGTGTAGATTTAGAGAAGATGGAGGTACGGACAAACGGTAAGGTATCATGAACGCATTCGTATGAAATTCAAGAAGAGATGTTAACAACTCATTGACTATTTAACGTGATCAGACAAGGCAGAATAGACTTGACGGTGAAGAAGAAGGAGAAGAAAAGAAGGTGCCACAGAAAGATTGCAGTAGTCCATAGATATGTGCAGAATTGGTTGATAAAACTTTGTGAAAAATCTTGTTTTAAAATAAAGGAAATTATGATATTCTAATAAGTGCACTCATCCGTTTGCTGTGTTAACCACATACGAGAGCATTGTGAACTGGTAGGAGTGGCCCGAACGACAACGACGGTAATCACGCTACTTCTAAGGAACTAACTAGCAAGATGTTCTCATTAGCATAGCAGTCACTTGTAATGAGTGCAGACTCCCCAAAGCATGTGTCTGTAATGTTATAATTAATGTACTTTATTATCTACAATTATATAGGTGTTTGGTCTGGTTGTAATGCCTACTCGTATAAAGTAATCGATTCATTCAGAAAAGAGTGCGGAAATATTCCCAAAAGAAAATGTTCGACAATAAACCACTAAGTGAAAAAGGAGATTCTCTAACAAATATAAACATTTTGAAAAAGATGGAGTAAATGCGATAATCAAAGGTTCCTATCTTCGAGCTGCAGAATTCTTATGGGGTAAATATAAAGATAACGATTAAAAGTATTAAGGTGTATAAATAAAAGTAGCAAACTCCATGGCTTATCTCGGTCTCTGCTTCATGTCTTCTTGTGAAATATGCGGCAGGTTTAACGAGCTATAATGACGCACGAGTTTACCGTACCCGATTATGTCGTTTTCTCTCTGACGATCGGAATATCGCTGGGAATCGGCGTTTATTCCGCGCTGACTGGAGGCAGACAGCGCACCACGCAAGAGTTCCTCGTCGGGAACCGCCAGCTGAAAGTCCTTCCGGTTACGTTGTCGCTGATTGTGTCGTTCGAATCGTCGATCATGATGCTGGGATTCCCGGGAGAGATGTACACGTACGGAGTAGCATTTTGGTGGTCATCACTGTCTTGGTGTGTGTCGATGGTGATCATAGCCTTCCTGATGGTGCCAACTTTTTTTGATCTGAAAATCGTCAGCGCTTACGAGGTTTGCCTTAAATTTTTGTCAGTGAACTTTGTGGTGATCACAACCGGGTGTAGAAACGACATAGCTTATCGGCTGGGTCAGAAAAATGTTCCGGCGGAATAGGGGCGGTAAATCCATATCGAAAGTTCTGTTGATTTCCCATGGTTTATCGCACTTGAAAGCAGATCGTAAAACTTATCGATCTCATTTACATATACCTAAATTGTCCTATAAATATAACACATGTCAATAGCCCAATAGAAAATATTCCTATTACTCCGTCACTATGTGTGCGTGTGGAATTGCGTAAGTACGTGCGTTTGTATGTGCCTGGGTATGCGGAGGTATGGAAGTAGGTATGGTTGTATTGTATTTTCGTTTTAAAGCACAAAACTAATATCCCTTTCAGCATTTTATTAGCCACCAGTAGCTTGTATATTACTCTAACGAAGTAATTTTCGACGAATATCTCACCCGTGTTGTTCCACGTCAATTTAGTAAAATTCTTCAATATACCGTACACGCACGTTCTTTTGCAAGTTCTTCGTTTGTCAACGTTCAGCTACTGCGGGATAGTCATATATATGTATATAAGTTGGGTCGACAGACGGGTGACGCGTGAATATGTCCGAGTGAATCCAGATCGAGTACTTTGCATGATTATTCGAAAGAATTAACAGCTGGTGGATCGTGTCACGATGATCGATAAGACATTGGTATTTACATAAGCTGAGATGCATTTGAACTCTCTCTATATAGATACTAAAATGCCCGGACACAAACAACTCGAAAAGTCTGTCGCTTAAATCGCCTTTCCCATCCTTTCTAATCAAGGAAATTTCCCTCATGACCCATTATACCTGGATATGAAGTGCTGTTTTATTTACCTTCCATATATCCCCTCTCGAATTAAACAATTTGAAATTTCCTTTGGATGGCTACGGGTAGTCAGATAGTTCGATATTCTGGTTTCCATGTCCGATCTGTAATGTCGGGAACGATATACACCTGACCATTGCGCCCATCTGCACCAAACTTGTCGATATTTTGTCCTAATCCGAACAATCGTTTATTACCGATATATTTTTTATCAAATGCTATGTATAATAGGTCCCAACCCGCTCTTTACATTCATGAAAACCTCCCATTTGATATGACAAACAGACAACCAATCACTGAGTATCAGTTAAGGACGAAAATAAACAAACTGCAATCTTGAGATAAGCAGACGCGATAAGTCACGGATAATAATTATACACCAACTGACCAAAGGTAGATCTCAATGGGTTAGGTTTCATCGCGACCGTACAAATTACCGGGGAGGTGGTGTGTACACTTGCTCGGTTACCGTAAGTATTCGAATATCTATAATTCTAAATTCCGGTTTACGACTCTACTAGGCTATTAAGTTTTATAGGTTTAGCAAAGTTGGATATACGGGAAAAAGTAACGTATTATGAGCTTGGTTATATGAAATTCAGAAAGAAAAAGTAACAATTCATGGACTAACTAATATATCCAGAGAACACCGAATTTTGTTTGTAACTCGACGACCCTTTGTGGGGAGACGGTGTCTTCAATATGTAGCAAATGGAGATTGGAGTAGTCCATATATCTCGGCGCCATAAATTGAACTATGGCTTTAAAATACAATAAATAGAATAAAATGTGCTTCTCTGTTTTTCGTGGTAACCACATAGGCTAGCGGTGTCGTTGTAGAAGGCCAGGAATGGCCTACATAACGACTACTTTAGGAATCAACCTAATTTTTAAGTAATGAACTAACTATCTTAGTCCCTAACTAACTAACGAACCAATTGACAAACTATCCAACCTCCTAAATAACTAAGTTACTAACAAAGTAGGTGGAGCAAATGTGATGATCACAGGTTGACGAGTTGTAGAATTCTTATGGAATAAATATTAAGATGACAGTTAACGACATTAAAACGTTATAAATTAGAGTAACAAATTCCATAGCTAATTCGCCTCGGTCGTCTCATATAGTGTAGCTTCCAGAATTATGCCTGGTAAAATATGCAACAGGTTTAACGAGCTATAATGACGCACAAGTTTACCGTTCCTGATTATGTCGTTTTCTCTCTGACGATCGGCATATCGCTGGGAATCGGCGTTTATTCCGCGCTGACCGGAGGCAGACAGCGCACCACGCAAGAGTTCCTCGTCGGGAACCGGGAGCTGAAGGTCCTTCCGGTTGCATTGTCGCTGATTGTGTCGTTCGAATCGTCGATCATGATGCTGGGATACCCGGCGGAGATGTACACGCACGGGGCGCAATATATGTGGATGGCATTGATCAGGTGCTTGGGCATGATAGTAGTTGCCTATCTCATGGTGCCGACTTTTTACGACATGAGAATCATCAGCGCTTACGAGGTCTGCTTCTTCAATCTACGGTATCGTTTTCACTGCATTTTTGGCTGATAAATGAGCGTAAAGCTGTCAATTGACCTGCCTTTTCGTAGCATTGTTTTTAACCTTACAACGGCTCATTTTCTTTGCAATATTCCACTCTTTAGAGAATTCCATTCATTTTTCTTCCGCCACTTTTTCGCATTTCTACGAATGATTTTCTCTGTCAATTAGTGATAGTCGTTTCAGAAGCTAAACCGACCATAAGTTATAATTACATTATTAACAAACCCTTTGTAGTTTTCACAAAACAATAACCAGACTCCGTCGATGTTATACGGAATGGCCTGTTAGTTTGATGCCCAACTCCTTTTTTGACAATGCATCCTGATGACAGCTTCAAGATTACATCAATAAATGGAGACGATCGTCGCTTGACCGAAATGTCTTCGATTTTGGGCATATAAACAGGGATATACAGTACACCCTCATTATGCGGGCATCGTTATAGCTAGTCAAATTCTTAGCGGTAAGCACGACGTGGCGGAAGGCCGTGGGATGGAGGACGATTGCATAAATAAATGAAAAAGGCGAGGTTCTGTTGCTACTTTATAATTAAATGTTAGTCGCACGTACAACATTCCCTTGTAACAAACCTAATATATTTTTATAATAAACCATACCACGACAAATCTTTCTCAATCTTCAAGCACGGAAATCTCGCACATTACCTATCGTGGAAGGCGTGGGAAAAACCCCGGTTTGTGCCGGCACGAACTCGCAACCTCTCGCATGAAAGTCAACGCTTCTAACCACCTCTCCACTGGCGCCAACCTAAATAAGAAGTGAATCTTGTGGCGAAAGCAGGCTTGGCTAGAAAACGAAAAGATTTTAAATTTCACAAATTGATGATTTGGCCTATGAAAAGGCTGGCTTAGGAAACTTTAGTCGCAACATTAATAAAATATAATAGGAGTTTTGGTTGTTCTAAAATGTCGCGATGTTGATTGAGATACTCGATATTTCTTTCGTTATGCCCCATGATCTTCACGTGTTCTAAGAAGGTTTGTGAGGCAACACGAACGTGTGATATCTGTATGGCGTATCGTTATGATATTGCATAGATTTATGGCAAAGTACGTTTAGTACTATAGCAGCAGATTCTGGGTCCAGCATACAGTGTGACGAATGTATGTCTCATGTGGGCGATTGGTTTTATATCGTTTCGATCTAAAGCGATATACTTTCAGCTTGCAAATGAGGCATTGCTGTATTGAAAAAAATTCTAATGATATCAGTAATCTTTTAGAAATTCAGTATGATCTTTAATAAGTTGATTGCACTAATGGTTGTCGGCTTTTGGAGCGGGGCACGCTGAATGAGGGTTAGTCGGTCGACATGTAGTGAGTGTGAGCTAGTCAATCCGCGATGAGAGTAGGTTGGTTGATGCGCGGGTATGGAGGTCGGTTAATACGCGAAAAGTGTGAATTAACACACGGTGAATAGGCAGTGAGAGTGGGTGTCAATTTGTAAGCGGTGGGGCCACGAGTGTTAATCGCTGATTACGACTAGTGCGTGTAATTTTATTTCAGTATCTTCAGGCAAGATTTGATTCTCGCGTCGTCAGGTCGATCAGCGCGTTCCTCGGAGCCGTGACAAATGTCGGTAACCTATTCCTAGGGGGCAGCTGGCGTAGTTGTTAGAGCGTTTGACTTTGAATACAGGGGTCTCTGGTTTGAATGCCGCTCTAACCAGTATACTAACTGTGGCGTTTTTTGAGCTGAAAACGCCTTCAACCTCATTGTCCATGGGGGTCTGGTTAACCCTTGCTGTGTCGTGCTGTTGGGGCTTTTTCTTCCTGACGCTCGCTGTCCTTCAGATGCTCTATATGTGCTCTCTATGTCGCCTACCCTCCCCGCTATGTCTTCATCTCATTGTAAATTAACATAGACCTATCATAGACTTAGCGGAGTGTGCGACGTATGTAATTCATATGAAGACATTGGAACCAGTGGCGTCAATGGAAAAAGGTCAATTGTCTGCCCAGACTCGGTGGGTTTTTCACACTAGGTGTTTTCCCTTACACCTTATAAGTAAGGCTAATCAGATTGTTGTGTTAACCCCCTTAATAGGCTAGCTTTATAAAGGGCCAGGGATGGCCTAACGCAACGATTACGTCGGTAATCAGCCTCTAAATACAATACAACCCATTTCTATCCGAGGCAGCAATCTGTTGATAGTGCGTTCAATGCGATCGTTCCGTTTTTGTCACTCGTCATTTAGCAATCTACATGCGGCGATTTTAAGGTTATAAATTCCTACTATTAACACAAAAATCTCACGCTACCGACTTGAGCATAATCATTACTGTTTCTATGCGGCCTAGCTAATATTTTCTTTCGCGCGAATTAGCAATTTTTTTTCACCACGGTACGCACAATAATTTTGACAAGTTCATAAGTAGGCAAATAATAGCAATTAAAATCCGATACTACAGTGCACATAACAACGCCATGACTAATGTGGGTAGCCTATGTGGTTCTTTAAATAGATGGAGAGGAATGCACAGTTAAAAACATATTCCTCTGATAGGACTTGAACCCACGCTCTCAAGATAACCGGTCTGGTGGGCTACCAATTGATTCATAATTGACATGCAACATAATATAGAGTTTTTTTCCTGAATTATCTCTTTTCTTTGTCGCGTCTAATAATCCTACAGTCGCCCTTGAACTGTAGCTATCTTTTGTGTTTGTATGTTCCAGCTTTGGTATATGGGCATTGTCCTGTACGGTCCGGCCACAGCTCTCGAGGCCGGTCTGTATACAGACATATTCAACGTTCGTTGTCGTATTGCGTTTACATCGTTCTTGCCTCTGTCTATATCCATTTTAACCATTTTGATAAATTATCTTTTGTGATAATTTTTAAAATGCAAATGTTCGTACAGTTACTGCGTTCCAAATGCAATTGATCACGAATTAATTGAAACTATTAACCCGTACTTGCCAGTCTAACTGCCAAACGCTCTATACGTGAAATGGAATATAATCGATTATACTCGGTGTCTCAGAATTTTTAATACATGGAGCATATCAACGTGTATCGATGCTTGTTCGCCTTTCCAAACTAACTGAGCGTGCAGTTTTCACGCAGATCAGCGATTGTTTTGGGAACCAATCTCTGTTTGAACCGTATCAGTCTGCCTACCGCACTCTTCCTAGCTGAGTCAAACAGTCACTCTAAACACTCCTCATTCTCGAGGGGTTAATTTTTGTGACCGGGCCTTTGCAGTCGCTTCACCCATTCTTTTTCATTTTCTTCCATCATACATTAGACAATGTGGTATATAGGTGGGGAGCCGCGTTAGTCTAATTGCTAATAACTTAGGAGATAAAGGGCAACACCTTTTATGTAGACTAACTGGTTTATTGATCACAAGCTTTCGCATAAACACTATGCGAACCCGATGAAGCATGGTGTTTATGCGAAAGCTTGTGATCGATAAACCAGTTAGTCTATATAGAAGGTGTTGCCCTTCATCTCCTAAGTTACATTAGACAATGTACAGAGCTAAATACCTTTAAATTCAAACTTAAAACTTTCCCTTTTTCTTCTGCCTTTGGCTAAGGTTACAGTAACTCGCTTCTGTTATCTTTTACCATGTTTCATCCTAGGCTGTGTGATAGTTTTTTTCTGGGTTATTTTACAATGCAATACTACGTCATTTTGTACATGTAGTATTTTTCGTGTAATATTTGACATAGTTTTACAGCGTGATTTTATGTCAGACACTGTGACATGATTCGATCTGTGCCGTAATATTTTTTTTATATTTTCGTTATCTGTGATCTTACTGTATGTGTCTGTATCATTTTCGACTTATTCATGGTATACCGAGTGCGATTTTGAAATTCATTCCTTGTATTTCTAGTTAATCATATCAACTATGAATTTAGTGTAAAGTGTCTTTGATAGCCATGTGTTAAAAGGGCACTATAAATCAATCAAATTTAATTTTATTGCACTGAATCTGCGTATTTGCTCGTTGCTTCAGACATACATGTGTACCTTGACCAACCGGCGACATCCGTCGTCCTGGTCTTGCGAGATATAAGTGCGGCCTTCGACACTATCGACAATAGCATATTGCTACGCCGCCTTCGATGGCGCTTTGGTATCGAAGGCCAGGTGTTGGACTGGCATAAGTCGTATCTGTCGGGGAGGCATCAGACCATTGTCGTGGGGGACAATCGATCTGCTCCTAGATCCCTTGACTGTGGCGTTCCTGTGGGGTTCTCTTTTTGGCTCACTTTTACACTATATCTTTCTTCTTTAAGTGATCTACTTCGTCAGCGTAAACTTTATTTCCATTTGTATGCTGATGATTGCGAGATATACGTTCTCTTCGACAACAGCGCGCTCTGATGACTCCGTTGAATTCTAGTTTGTATTCCTGTAATTCTTTTTTAGTCGGGCGTCCTATCTTATTCACCAACTACAGCTAGTCCAGAGCAGTACAGCTGGTGTGATCTACCAGCAATCATAATTTTCTCGTATCACACATCGCCTTGAAGATTTACACTGGCTGCCTGTGTCGCAGAGGATCATTTATAAGGTGCTGAGTTTCGTTCACAAAGCCACGCACCGCTCTGGCGTTAAATACATCAATGAAATGATTTCTGGTTATGTGCCCTGTCGCTCCTTGAGGTCTTCCTCTCAGTGTCTAGCAACGGTTGACAACTGTCGTCTAGTCACTACTCGAAATCGCTGCTTTCGCTTTGCCGAGCCCGCTTTGTGGGATGCACTGCCCCTTGAAATTAGAAGCAAAGTCCCCATTAACATTTTTACAATCATTCTTGAGTTCTATCTTCAAACAGCATAAAATCTAACTGTTACTCTAACGACTACACTTCTTAGAATATTTGTCGTTATTTGCCCACCACCGAGAACCACCCTGTGAGCATGCCTGCGGGGTGTGGGGGGAAATAAATACCTAATATTTATTTATAAACTATCATATCGGATCACGTTGTATATAAAATATCCCGTACATAGCTAATTTTCTGTTGCAAACAAACTTTAACAGCGTTGTCCTCTGCTGAGGAGCACGATGAAGGAAGGGTGTTTGTGAGAAATAAAAATTTTATCGGACATCCTGTAAAGAACTAGAGAGTCAAGCTGTCAAACACATTTTGTATGACATGAAATATAATCGATTATAGTATCGCGATGTGTAGTATCGACGCGATATTTTTGTGTAGTCTCGATACTGTAGACATTTCAGCACTTTTCTCGCTACCGTAAATATTCCAATAATTCTTCCCATGGTTCACTGATGTCTCTCCCAGTGACCGGTTTCACCACGTGGAATTCGATGCTCGTGATTGCTCTGGTTGCCATGATCTACACGACAATCGTGAGTAAATAAAATTCTCGCCCAAGTATTCGTTTTATTTAAGCAACGTCGATGGTTGTCGAGCACAAAAATAAATCAATAATATATTTTCTGTTTTGTCTTATGTTACATCATTTTTAGTCAACATAATGGTGGATAAGATAAATACGACTACCTCTCATAGCCATAATTGTGGGTGGGAGATACGGACAACAACGATTTTATGATTGATCGTTGTAGTTCTACCTTATCCAATGAAACAACGTGTTTATGCGAAAGTTTCTAATTAATATAACTAGCTATAAATTGAAAATAGCTTGGTTGCCAAGGTAATGATAATGTAGTCCATTTCAGGCCCTTTACACTACCAGCATATGTAGTTAACACGACAAACAGACGAGCGTCAGTAATAAGGGGTGTGGAAAACTCTGTTGTGAAACACCGATCGAGTCTGGGCAGAGTTTAATTTCGTCCATTCACGACACTGGCTTAAAACGCCTCCACGCAGCCAACATATGTCGCACATGTGGCGGAATGATACTTGATGAATTCATTTATTCGTTGTATAGTATTGACCTTTATTCCGTTTATTAGGGTTTGGCAACGCTCCTCTGACTGAAACTGCGAGCAGGTAAATGGCGTTGCCAAAATAAATACGAGACTGGGTGCCGTTTGTGAGAAGATTATCTCGAAAACTTTCATTCTGATGCAACGTCAATTTTTGTGTCGCCAGAAATGCATGATTTTGTGCTGAGATCGTGAACCGCATTTTCCATAAGGAATTATTGTATAGCAGAATAGCAGTAGCGTACAGTGATGGGTGAGGAGGAGAATCAGAGCGATCCATGTCCATTGGCGAGCTATGGCGATGTTCATAGCAAAACCAAGAAGAAAGTCCGTTGAGTAGTTGTTTTCCAAATCGGGAAGATATTCAAACCGAACATTTTTTAAATTTATTATTCATCATCGATTATTTTCTTAAGCCGTTTAGTATAAAGATATCGGATATTTTCCCTATTAGTGGCAATCCTAATGGTGAAGATATGGCTAATGATGGCTTATAGGGTTCGACGTTACTATCGTTTAGTCTTGCGAATGTCTGCGAACAATCTATGCGTACAGTCGTAGCCACAATGGGTGATTACAAGTAAAAAGTGACCGACTTACGTCGGGATGTACACGAGCTTTCTGAAGCGGTGAGCGTAATGGGTAGATCGTTCGCCTTGAGTCAGGAACATCCCAGATCGCCTCTAATTCTGGCTAGAATACTACTGTGGCGATCTTGGGCCCAAATCGCCTAACAAAAACCTCGTCTACCGATAGGCGTCTGGGTCGCCCTTACAGATTTTGTAAGGGAGTCCTTGTCTTTGACATGGCTCAACTTCCGATGCTCTTTTGATGGTGTCTATGACGCTAACATCCCCGTATATCGTCATCTCATTTTGAATAATAAGGTCATTTGTCTGCCATGGCCTAAAATAGCCTACATGGTGGTTACCTTCATAGGCGACCTATTTTTAACTATCTTATTAAAAATATTCAAAGCATCGGAACTGTTTATCTCACTAGGGTGGTATAAAGGCCGTGATTTGGGCCGACGCGTTCCAGGCGTTCGTCATGCTTGCTGGGATGTTGGCCGTTATTATACAGGTAAATTATTGAAACTTTCCTTAACGTTTAGTACCATCCCCTAAAAATATGTTGTTTGTGACTTATATATTTACACAAAAACAGACGGAATTGTCTCCCTGATAGCCACAGCTCGTACAAAAAATGTTGAAGTTAATTCCCTTGTAGACCATGTAAGCCTTTACGATCATCTTTTGTACTATGGTTTATATATTTTTTTATAATTACCTCCCATATTGTCTGTGTAACGCTATATTTTACTCCCAGATTGCCTATTTAACACTAATATGATAATGAGCTGAAATTTATTTGTTTAAAGTGTACTTTAGTAGCAGCGCTGTCAAACACACTTTACATGAAACAATAGCGGAATAGCCTAATGCTTTAAGACTATAATGAGATTACTTAAACTATATGAAATTAAGACCTAACAGTATGCAGGTAATACAGATCAATGGTAGATACAACTGTGTACATTTTCAGTGAGCATGAAATAGATAACAATGTTGATTAATACGGTGGAAAGTAGAACAAAGATCGAAAAAAGGAAATCCCATGCAGGCAAAGTCGCCATCAATATGAAAAATTAGCGAAATACGGAAATAGGCAATCTCTCTTTGAAAGTGTTGATTCACGGTAAATTAATAAATTACCGTTGAACTATTCAATGAAAGCAATGCGGAATGAGAATGTTTGAGATTGCTTTTAAATTGGCTGGCAGTTGTAGATTGTCCAATGTAGGCTGGGAGTGCATTGAAGGGCGGAGTGCAGCACGGGTAGAAGACACGATCCCCAAAATTGACACGTTTTGTATTATTACTTCCAACGTGATTTATATTCGAATCTACAAAATTATCGCCCACAATGCTAATTTTGGAGATTTTAAATTGTTCATCTAATAAGTAATATAAATACTCATAAGTTCTCATATTTTTATATGGCAGGGAACGTTGAGAGTGGGCGGTGCTTCGCGTGTGATTGACATCACAAAGGAGGGCGGCCGCTTCAACCTTTTCGCGTACTTATCAGACATTTGTTAATTCTACCAATGAATGGTTAATAATTACAGTAGACACATACAGAGCGTCCCACAAAATGAAGGGTGCGCTTAAGAGCGATTACGCAATTACCAAAGACAAACAACCTTGTGACTTTTACGTGTGGGGATTTCTATGGTCTATGGTCTACACGACTCTTCCACTTGCAAACACCGAGAGACCGAAAAACTGCTGAGGTAGACAGCTTGAGGCTGACTTCTGTGCGTGGGGAGGGAGTTCACGTAGAAGGAGTGGGGCCTTAGGCCGTCACACCCTCTTAACACACAAACATGTCAGTGGCACAAAAGCGCCTACATAATTTTGTTTCAATTCATCTCCAAGAAACATAAAACTTGGTCTCGATGGCATTCTGGCCTGTCTCGGGAATTTATGACCTGTCTCGGGATAATATTCATATCTTTGACGAATATTGATTGATATAAATTTTTCATAGCTTTTTTAAAGAGAAATAGCAGGCTTTTCTATTGATACCCATATCATGTATATTCGTTACATTTTGAGTTTGTTTTAGGTCGTCGAAAAAATTTGGGAGATTCTTTCTATGGAATCGGTGTATGCCCATACGTTGCAATGTTGTTTATTGCAAATAGTGGATAATATATCGTTCAGATATAAGTTCACATGCCTCTTCCGGTAATGATAATCTTCCGTCGCGCAGATTTGACGTTGATCCAACTGTTCGTATCACGTTTTGGGGGCTTTTCATCGGAGGCGGTTTGAAGACATTCAACATGGCTGTCAATCAGACGAGCATTCAGCGCATCTCCACCATGCCGACGAGAAAGAAAGCAGTACAGTATGCATATTCAAGTTATACTTTCATTACTGTTAATAGCAGAAGCCTGAGGATCCACATGAAACATTGGAAGTTTGCTTTCAGAATTACAGCAATATCGGGGATTGGATTTCTCGTGTTCGGGACCTTGGCTTCCATAGAAGGCTTGGTCGCGTACGCGTACTTCTCGTCGATCGACTGCGACCCCCTTGAGTCCGGACTCATTGAAAATCCTAACCAGGTGGGTACTACTAGGGATAATTCACTCAGCTCGTAACGCCAGGGTTAGTAGACTGTTTGATCAAGGCGAAAACAGACCAAGAGTTGGTGGATCGTTTGATCAAGGCAAAAACAAAGGGTTTATAAACGGGATAATACGTGATGGAATGTGTGACTGTTAAAAACTGACAAAACTAATTTCCAACAATGGTTACTCAATAAAGAGCTTTGATAGTCTTCCTTGTTTAAAGTCCTGTAACGTTATATTTTTTGCCTATTTCACCAGATCATTCCATATTTCGTGATGGAACTGTTCTCTGACCTCCCTGGGGTACCCGGCATCTTTCTCGCCTCTCTTTTCAGTGCCTCACTCAGGTATCAAGCAAACCTGATAACAAAAATTTAAAAATATTACAAGGGAAGTAACAATAGCTGGTCATATACGATAACTGAAACTACGAACATCGAATCAGGATTACATTATATACATTAATCTAATTATTCGAATATTATTTATTCACAGTTTTCGAACATTGCTGGTTAAAGATACTGGAGTAAACCTGTCTCCAAAATGTGTAGACGTTTAATGTTTATTTCACTGACTCATGATATCCGAATGTCGAAGATATTTTTTATCTCTAAATAACTGCTTTTAGCAGCATAAACCGCATCTGGCAATATTTATTGGCCGATACTTGCGGTCGTCAAACGTACTTTACCTTTACCTTTGGATGACTCTTTTTAAACAAACACTAAAACCTTGCGTCTTTCTTTTTCCCCGGAAAGTGAGACTAACATTATTCCAGCTGGTTGATTGGAATTGCTGCACTTTGGATCTTAGGGAGCCTAATGTAAGAACGTTGTCTCAAACGGTCGAAGCCGTCGAGCAGAGATGAATTGGTTCTAGAACTGTCGATATTAATTTAGAAAAGATGCAGTTGCTGGAAGTCACACCATGTGTACAGCCAAAATCCTCCCAAATTCATAGAATGATGTGTGTCTTGGATGCTGAAGAGGCAAAGTACCGGATAAATTTCCCCGGGGTGCGGGATCGAGGTGTCATATTTCCTTTGTCTATCTCCATGCAACAATATGCTAATTCAACGGTTGCATAATAACATAATTTGCAATGGCTTAAAATAGTCATTAATTTTTTTCTTCAAATTTTCACGCTCGTCACGGGCAGTCGGCACTTTTGTTTCTTCCTGATTCATGGGGTTTTTTGTAAAAAGCGATATTTTATTGTTGTATATTTCATATACATACGTATATTTGTATATGTATAGTATATTAACAGTACTATGCAGAATTACTAGAACGCCGTTATTTTATTGATATGTTTATATTTCATGATATTATTGTGTGATTGCTTGACTACTATAAAATTCACACGTGATTTTGTTGCTTTATTTAGACTGTAAATGTTCAACATTTGAGTTATACTTAGAATCTACACCTTATTTCGACATCAGACGTTCAATCGACGACGCATAAGAACAATACCAGTTTCCACTTTTTCAAATGGTGTTCTGATAATTCTGGACAGTAGTGTATGCTGTATATATCAGGTATATTTTGATCAATGAACAAACATATATTTCCGTTCTTCGTTTATGCTATGTACAGTACGCTGTCGTCTGGATATGCGAGTATATCCGCTATCGTGTGGTCGGATTTTATTAAACCACGTGTCCCAAATGTGTCGGAATTTAAGGCAACAATGATCGCCAAATGTCTAGGTAGGCATCAAATAATTATTAGAATTATGGAAAAATATTACAGGAAGATTCGTTACCACTTACATACGTGGACACACTCAGGGTATGACAAACTTATTTGACAAAAGCGTAAATGTACATAGGTCAGGCAGTGTGAGAGAAAGTGTTTCGCGGAACGAGGTTCGTCTACTCTGTATAAATTCGGACATCGGACATGACTTCCCTGTTCGTCGCGCTGTATGGGCCTGGAGGAACGAAGATGTCGGCATCAATTGCTGCAAAAACTGACAAACATAATCTTATATTATTGGCACAACCTCTTCGGCGTTCGTATGTTTATGATTTCGTAGCATAACGCGAATCGGGGGTAGGTGGCAGGCAGCCAAGCTGTTATTTGATCCTTATGATAAGACCAGACAGTTCTGTATCGCGTAGAGAGTTCTCGACAATCTTTATTAAAAAATAGAGTTTCGGTTAATCCTAGTTGTGAGATGGGTCCTGGGACGTTCTGTGTCATTGGAATCCTGTCTCTGATATATCACGCTCGCATCTAAATGCCCGCCACGTGGAACGATTTCCGGTTAGAACATGCGTGTATCAAGGCGCTATTAAGAGAAGTCACTCGCCGCTCACCTAAGTATTAATATGAACAAAAACAAATTATAAAACGTAAAGAGAAAAATATGAATAAGACCGCCCCCAAGAACATTAATTTTTTGATAGAAAATCTAAGCGACGGGCGGTAGAAAAGACGTCGGATACCATACGATTAAAATATTAATTTGCTCCAACGAAAATCGGAAGTGTATATGAAATGTTGTAATACACAACATATAGTTACTTGAGGGTGAGCCTCGTCGGTGTATCCAATGTATCAAATGGATCATCTCCAACGAAGTTATAACTGTATATTTAGATCATTCATAGCGTAACATCTATTAGTGTATCAATAAATCGTCGTTTCTGAGCGACATCCGTGCCGATATTTCAAAAAAGCTAAAATACATTTTAGACCGGAAGTGTCAGTCAATAAGTTCTCAAATGATGTTTGAAATGAAATGTTCTTGGGCCTATTCAGCGCATATACAATACCTTCGACATTCGCATATTGCGCCCGTCGAGGATCAAACGTCTACCCATCGTGGAGACGGGTAGTCGCCATTAATCGGGGATAAATGACTTGCTGAGGATCATCACAGAAACTTCGAGCATTGGGCGGTATCAAACCCGCGATCTTTCGATTACGCGTGCAGCGCTCTTGCCACTCCACTTAATGCTTCTCTATTTGCCCATCTTAGTGGAATTGTTTGATTTCAGTCGTGGTTGCCGGTGTGCTGTCGATCGGCATCGCGGTACTTGTCATGCAAGTTGGCGGACCCATGAATGAGGTCTTGGTTTGTAGACGACCCAACCAATATTCTTCTTATTTAACAAGACATGATAATTATTGTTAGGTAGTTTGACTTCACTAATCACGCACGCGTCTTCTCAGATTCAGATTTAAAGCCGTGCCTAAAAGGAATATTAAATAGAAGGATATTGACCACATGGACCAGGAGCAAATTGTGGGCTCAGCATTGCTGATTAAGTCTGTAGTTGATTGATAGTAGTGCCATATTTTTATAGAATACAGTCATAGGCAAATAAATGACAGGAGTCTATGTTAGTGACATCATTAAGATATAAAAGAAAAAAGTAGGCCTAGTACTGAACCTTGTGGGACTCCAGCCCCAAAAGGAAGAAGATGGCATGTTACGTTGCTTGACTTTGATAGATCGAGAATGGAAGGATAACATATTCGAAAGTTTATTGAGCAGGATATTAAGGTTCACTGAATTGGACGCCTTTTTAATCTAGAGCCGGAGATTATGGTCCACGGAATTGAACGCCTTTTTAATCTAGAGCAGGAGATTATGGTCCACGTAATTGAACGCCTTTATAATCTAGAGCAGGAGATTATCCTCCCTGCTGGTGATTGTGTGTACTG
>WURV02145782.1:0-18473 GCA_011762755.2 Epimenia babai
AGTATGGCTCTGCTGAGGGCTGTAAGCCATTACAGTATGGCTCTGCTGAGGGCTGTAAGCCATTACAGTATGGCTCTGTTGAGGGCTGTAAGCCATTACAGTATGGCTCTGCTGAGGGCTGTAAGCCATTACAGTATGGCTCTGCTGAGGGCTGTAAGCCATTACAGTATGGCTCTACTAAAGGCTTTCCCTATGATATGGTGTGACTGAATTTTCTTCTAGCAATGGCCATAGTACAACTGTTTCAGCACCAATTTTTGTGTAGAGTAAACCTGAACTACCCACATGGGAAGAACTCGACAAAAAAGTCGTATAGGCATAAACAAATAACTGTTCATATGAATGTATCTTTCAAGTTGACTTAACTGACTTTGGAAATTAGCAGTGGCGTGAAACGGTAGTTTACATAGGTGTAGTGTAGTAATTCGTCCAGTTACCTGGTGTTATGCCACTAGTTTAGCAAAGTTATACTCGCTCGAATACTGTGATCTACGGATCATGTCATACATACGGTACATGTACGGTAGATGTGGTTTACAGCTAACTCTGGTAGAGGTCACACATTGTGAATGTCCTCACCATCCAACCATCCAACACCATATGTACCAATCAGATATAAGTACCATTAATCCGATGTAATCATTTGAAAGTGACGTCCATTCTTAAGGTTTGCGCGACAGATTGACCATCGGGTATGAACGGTCATCTAGTAGAGTATGGCTGTTAAGTCTCCCTACCAAATGTTCAGCGTTCCTTGTTCCACATCACTAGCCACTATGTACTCTTGCAGATACCCATCTAGTCGCAGCCAACACTCGGGACCACAGACCCCTCTAGCTGCCCAGGCCCAAGCTTACCTTGAACAGAATGTGCGGGCGTGGATGTCACCAAAGAAATGCAACGCTGATCAGGTATATGTCACATTAACGTTTTGACTCGCAGAACATAAACTTGGTATACTATAAGTACTCTATGTCTAGACCTGGTGGTCTTTTAGTCCTGAACCACCTGTTCCATACACCTAAATAATTAATTATTGTACATGTTCCGCGACTCCCCCCAATCTAGTTATGTTTTTGTTAAAAATCAGCGTTTGATTTAGATTTTAAGACTTAACTCGCACCATAGTCTTCTTAGTTATGACTATTGATAAAAATGACTTATTATATAATCAGTATGATTTCACAATGCTTATTGCCGTAAGTTTGTATGACTTGGCATTTTTAGTCATGTTACTTTATGTGGCCCTTATTTCCGTAAAATTTCCAGGTAGTTTGTTTTAATATATTACCACCTTGATATCCAGGTAGATTTACGGTAATCTACTCAGGTAAATGTTCTATTTGATGAGTATGACGCAGTTGAACCACATCCTAATTTGCCACAATCGACTGTTTCCGCTGGGGTAAACTGCATCGGTCAACATGAACTTTGTGACACAAAGGAAGTTTGTTACCTTCCCCCAATTTCCTGCTTTGTGCCAGAGTAATTGTGCCATAAACCTGGGTAGTTTCGTCACAATGGTCACCCACCACTCACCAATCATGATGATTCCTACAATACCGAATGGCGTTATCTGTTGGGTTCACCACAATACCAAACTGTCTCGGCTTATCACTGGATAAGAGCGAGTAACAATTTGTCGGTGTAAACAGCAAGAGGTTCACTCAATATGAGTGTAACGGAAATTATCCTTAATGGAAACGTTTATTTCTAATGATACAGATATATCAGTTGTATAGTCAGTTATTGGTAGAGAATGAAGTCTACTGAGCCCATTTGATAGATTAACATTTGAAGTGAACACAACCGGACTTAACTTAACACAGCCGGTAAGTTGTTTTCTACTGCTCGGTGCCCACCACCTTTATATGGCTGGGCCTACTCACTTAATTGATTTCAGTCTGTTTGATTTTGTTGTTGTATATGAATGTTATTATATTTATTTACAACATTGTCTTAATAGATGCATATTTATTGCAATGAATTCCTTATGATTTGGACATTTTATGAAATGAGACCTCAGAATGATGAATACATTCCATTCACCCTTACCACACTGATATCTGTACACAACATTACAATAGCAATATAATTAATTGACAACGGAGTGCGGAGGGTTAAGTGTACTCATTAGCCGAGCTGTCAAATACACATGAAATCAATGTCTAGTTTTCTTTAACCGATTGTGAAATTTGTTCGTTATTGAATAAATATTACTCAAGATATAATGAATACAATAAATAAGCAGGTCTACTTCATAAATTCTCTGAAGCGAAATTTGGTGCATAAATTATGGACGTAGACATATTCTCCAATCTTGAATACCCCATAAATACATAAACGACCCATCCTTTTTCGTGACTGAAGGCAAATTTAATTGAAATGTACAATGAGTTCATTATAATATATTTATTTATTACTGAGTCTCAGCTCTCACAGCCGCATTGTCACATATCTTGTGAGGGGGGAGGGGGGAAGGGGCGGCATAAGTAACTTATAGATCTATAAATTACTGTATCCATAAAACTGAACCGAGAAGGTTAACAATATTTGATGTTATTGCAATCATGCAGCCCTTGCTATTGGCAAGTCTTCTCACGCACCCACGTAGGGTGCATTTATGAATGAGGGATGGAGTTAGGCCTGGTAGAGGTTAGTGGGGGAGCCATAAATCAGTGAAGTGGAAGATCAGCGTAAGGCAACTTGGTATAACATCGTAAATTTGATTTACGCCAATACTTTAACATCATCCTTCCTTTCATTCATGATATTATAAACGATATTTTAGAGCAAATGTACAGAGTTGAACAGGCCTAATGATGGATTATACGGAGAATTGTTCCCTCGAGAGGAACTTACTCCACTTACGCTGAAGACGGAGTCAATAAAGTATAAATATTGTGACAGTAGTTACGTAATTTACAGACAGCTGATATTTCTAACATATGTCTTACTGTGCTCAGTGACCCAGGCATTCATTGTCAACTGGGTACTAATATGACGTAGGACTGTAGGTGAAACTTTTCACACACCACCGACCTGTGATTATAATCTTCTCGGTATCTTACTATAATCTCCTCTCACACCAATTATGTACATTCCGTGTGTTGTAGATTCATACACTGTGTCAACATTGATTGTATCTACCATTAATTAACCCGTCTATGAAATGTGTTATATTGAACAGAATGCTACTGTATTCAACTACTTTCCAATATATGAATACATGTAGCAATTGGCTCAGATCATAGGATCACCCCGCTATGTGGGCTGTTACTAGCCCTTACTAAGCTAGCCTAGGTAAGCTGTAAACATGGCGAATGGATCAGCCCTAAATGATCATATTGGGGAAAACACCGCAGTGTAAACTACCGAGTCTGGGGACAGAATTGACTAGTTTACCTCCGTCCATATAAACCATTGGTTTCAAACACAACGGACAGCCTACACACCTCCCTGTTTACATTAACAGCTGCCCTGGCAAAGTATGGTTTCTCTTAACTCTGGCCAATAGTGTAATTTAGTAGATATATGTATTATGTTACATGCAGCCGCCTGGCCTATAGACTATGTTTAATTCATCGAAAATCAACTTAAACATATAATCTACATGTCTAGGTAAACCTATATATAAAATGACCACTGATATTCATGAAATCCTAGCATTCATATTGGATGGTCTGGGATTTTTTGTACTTTTTCACCCAGAAATCACAACTAAGAAAACCAAGCATCCAAATTGGTGATAATATACTTTTGAAGTCTACTGCAATTTTCCTGGTGGTAATTGAGAGTTTTGACCATGACTAATATAACATGGATTTTCATTATTACTGCAAAGTCTTATTATAAAACATCCGTCTTACCCAAAAAATAGCTGTCATAGATGCATGGGGGATGGGAGTTGAGAAGTTACTCATCATAGCGGGATTGGGGGGGGACGTCTCAAAGTAGCAGTTACCTGTGACTACGTACATCAGGTAGTAGAGGATTGGATAAGTAATCACACAAGCGCTAAATCTATTAAAATTTATGAAGCCTAAATTTGTAGCTTATTTTTGTTATTGGAGAATCGGCTTGCATCGCCGTAATGGGACCCCGGCCTTTTTAATAGAGTTTGTAGCGACCATTAGTGTCAAAGCTGCTCAATTGTACTGACACTGCAGTGACAGTGAAGGTATGTTTCTGTTGTTGCACCTACAATCATACAATATTAATGGCGTGTTATTTGTTATTGTGCTTGATTATAGTATATCATTAACCGTGCCCTGGAAACTACCAGGGTCATTAGACCATGCCTCTGGGGTGGACAGTGTCCCAGTTGCTGGTTGATAGATTACTATAGCTCCTGGACACCAATCAGGTAAATAACTACAACTATCAATTGCAACCTGGCCAAGTTAGGTGAAAGTAATGACATATAGTACAGTGTATTGCCTTTAAAGGCCTATTGTGAAATGAAATTTATTTTACTTTATTGTGCATGTGATATGCATATTATTTTTTTAGTGTGAAATAGGTGGTAAAATGAGATAAGAAAGATGGCTGCAGATCTGTCCACTCCTGAGTAAAAGACAGCATTTTTACCTGTCAAAACTTATTTGTATAATTATAGTATGGTGTTCATGAATAAATTTTATGGCGATCTCAAGACACAGTTACCCTGGATTTTTTCACTTTACAAAAATGATTGACGTTTAATGAGGGCTATTTGCACTAAATATATTCCTAACAAAATGTATCGCCTGGTGACTCATTTCTCTCCTTTATTAGTGTTAATATAATAGCTGTATTTTACTTTCATGGCTGGAGTCATTGTGCACATTTCTTGTGTGTGTGTATGTGCGTACATGTGTGCCAACATGGCCATTCCGGTCCATTCGTTTGTATGATGGTACAATTTTGTTAAAAAATTTCCTTTAAAACTGTTCGATGCATAGCTTTGAAGTAGGAGTACACTTTGTCAGTGGGTTTGGTTTTATTGGTTCAGGATATCGTCATCTTAGCAATGTGAAATAATTTTGACTGATATTATACTGTATATATTTTCACTTGAAAATCCAGAACTTCTTTCATTGTGGTTGGTTTTATCTGATGGCATTATCATATGGGCAAAGGGAGGTAATTTGCCCCGATGATTGCACTTTTAGTTAGAAAAAAATCTATCTACTACCGGCCTATGTTCTATGGTAGACATCGCCTCAGTGTTAGTCTCATTCCAATTTGTTCTTATTTCCCTTTTGGTGGTACACATAGTAAGTAGGTCACTTAGCCTAGTTCTCCTTACGGTGATCCGATTATTACGGAATTGTTGAATTTATCTGCACCCAGTTTATGTTAATTTTTTCTTAATCGATCTTGCGTGTGTAACCCTTATCATTGCATCTTAATCTTTCGTAGTTCTTATTTCTCATTCTAAATTCCGACCTGACCTCCAAATTAGAAGCTAATCGGGTATCAGTACCTTACTATATGCTGATGATTTGGAGACATGTTTGAGGGAGTTAGTGCCCTTACAATATGCACCCAATGACCCATGTGTTTACTGCTGTGACAAAAGGTTGTAAGTAAACATCTCTAAAACAAAGACCGTTAATTTCAGGAAAGGCGTGATGTCAAAATAACAACCTTTTGTACAGTGGCGAGAAAATTGAATTTGTACCTAATTTTGCGTATTTGGGGATCAAAATGCAAACAAAAAAGGGCTATTCAGGCCACATGAAACACCTCAAATGCAGAGGTTTCTCTGTTGTAGCACAAGTTACTGCGATGCAGCTCTCTTAATGTCACTAGTCTCTTTAGAGAGAATCATGCACACTAATAATATCCAATTGTTTTTTAGACTGGATTCAAGCCTATTTATTTATTAATTTATTCTATACCCAAACCATGTCAGATTGAGACCTTGACTATTTGGACGAAGTCAAAGGTCGATCAGGACCATCACGTCATGGTTTGGTCTGTGGAAATTTTGCGCTACGAGTTCACTGAGGTCAACTATAAAATGGAAATGGCTTCTGAAATGGTAGGCAGTAATCTGAAATTTGTAGACCCCATGAGAGATTTTATGCAGGAATAGAAACCGGCCTATTGGCAATTTTCTAATGATTTGATCGGATGAGGGGCAGGAATATGGTTGAGCAACGGACAGCATCATCTGAGGTGTGTTTCAGGAAAATGCTATGAGCTTGAAAGAGACTGTGCATGTTAATTCTGTTTAAAACAGGCTTGATCAAAGGTCATATGAGAGATTGTAACTGGATGGGGAACGGATATGGTGTGACTTTCGACACCCACAACATAAGCTAACTTACTCGAGTGTTGCACTGTGTATAATTTTGTGTGTGTCTGAAATTTGCATAAATGCATTACATCATCTGCATAAAGCGATTATCTTCATACTGTACATTTTTGACAATTTTTATCTTACTTGAGACTTGAGCTAATGTTGTAGGTAGTCACAGTTGATCATGTCTTTATTTCTCATGATTAAGCTAGCTACATCTACAGAGTGTCTGTGATTTATAAAATCAGTCGTATAATTAGTGGTAGCTATACACATGGGATCAAGTTCCATGCACATGAGTGTATTGTTCACAGTTAACACTGAGCGGACTACATCATACCGATGCAGACAGATGCAGACGTTTTATTCACCATGCCCGTCGCCTCACCTTCACCTCGGAGCTATTGTTGTCTGACTTTCAGTCATCTCCGCGGGCATCAGCCTAATTCACTGGGTCACAATTTCTTTTCTTTAATCATTCCGACAACTTTTTCAAGGTTTTTTTTGAATATCCAGATTAGCCTTTTGAAGGCCTCTTTTGCTTCAGCCATTGTTTTCCCTTTTCATGGCTCTGGGCTGTGAGCATTTCACCAATCTTGTTATAAGACGCGCCAGTTCTGACATTTTCTATTCTTTTCTGCCGTTATGCGGGGACTTCATTGAGGTCAGTCTGTTCTTCTGTAAGCATGACAGATTTCACCCGATACTGGCTCGATTCCTTGTACATTAGAATCATACATAAATTATCGCACTCTACTATATTAAAGTAATTGTGTTTTATATTACTCATTAATTATCGGGGCACATTATTGTCTCCATCAATCATATGAAACAGAGCTATCACTTACCAATTGATTAATACATTAACAGCAATCCAATATAGCAGTCGTTCTCTGTTCTGTAGCACGGCGCAGGCATTTCAGCAGGCATTTCGTATGATTATGTCACCCAATTGATTACCTGATCGCGTGGTCTTCATGGTGACTCCGATCTGACGTTGTCCTTACATTGGCTCGGTGACACATTTCATCTGGCCATTGACACAATCATAGCTCACACAGTTTTTAAGGTTTGATTATCGTCGATACATGTATTTTAATATCGGTTCAGATTGATTGGACGGTCATCACAATTTTCTTCTATTCATCACGGTCTGCTGTCTTTTGTTTTATCTCATGATAGACATCGTTGCATCAGCCACTTGAATAATTAATAATAATAATCAATCATCTGTCTTTCATGTTGACTTCCATAGCATCTTGTCACCGGAGCAGGTAAGCATTACATGGGTAAAAAGCAGAAAGAACCACGGACAATGGGATAAATTGCAAAGAATTGCGTTACTTTGGGTTTGGCAAATGAGACCTACTTTCAATCGCACAAGTCACATGACAGTTAAGATAAGTAAATACAAATCAAGATGGAATTGTTTTATTGAATTTGTTATTAATGATCAACTTACTATACGGTGTACATACTTCTGAATGGTCCTTTCACTTAGTTTAGTCCTTCACTTAAGTTTATTTCAACCCATTTCTGTAAAATTAAAAAAACTGTATGGGTTGCAATAAACTTTATTTATATATCTTCTTCTTTTATATAAATATACATTTTTGGTGTAATGATTTTCATTGGGCAAGAAGTCTCATGATAGTTACGTATGGTCTGTATTTTTAGCTCACCTGAGCTTATGCTCAGTGAGCTTTTCTGATTGGAGTTTGTCCATCCGTATGTCCATATGTCCGATGTGAACATTTTCTTCTAAAGAACCACTTATCGCAGAGGCGTGGCATTTGGGAGATATTGTCCTAGGGATGGCCTCTTTTAGATTTGTTCATGGTATCGTCATTGCAGATAGGGGAAGTAACTTCTGTCGATGTTAGTATTTTTTTCTTAAAGAATCTTAACCGCTTATCGCATAGGTCTGATATTTAGCAAATATCCTATTAATCAGAATGTCTCCATAAACTGCATGATTATTGTATTAATAGGTTCTCTATAAATTTTACAGAGTACTTCTAGGGTGGTGGTATTATTAGATGACATCCTTATATAAATTTTTGCTGAAAAACTTCAAAAGAATTAACAAGACTTTGAAAGTGGAATGCAAGATGGATACAAATCTTCAATGAATGTTTATTTCTTTACTTCCTCATTTCGATTTAATAAGTATTTTCCTTGATAACGTAAGACTTTGAAACATTGCGGTTTTTAGCACGTGTTCAGCTATCTTCAGCGATCGCTGATCGATTCCCGCGACTCTACTGTGACATGCGGTTAATATCGTGTTTGACATCGTTGATCTCGCCGCGTTGGCCATTCGATGTATTATGTGTCTTACTGCTGCGCCCTGACAAATGACAAATGTGACGTGACACAAGCTTGGTATCTGGGTGCTGCGCGTAACTCATGTAACTAACGCTTACTGGCGGTTACTGGCGGTTACCGGCGCATCACGCGCTGATGACAAGCGATCGTGAAAGATATTCTAGTGATTTTATCACTTTAATGCGATTTTCTCTCGGAATATTTGACAAGTAGTTGTGTAATGGATGTCACCTTGGCCACTGCTCAATCTTCGCTGTCCATGGTAACTTTCATTAGTGTCTACATAAGTGGGTAAACTTTGGCACGCCAGAAATCGGGATTGACATTTGCACAATATGTAAAAGTTCCGAAGCACTAAGGAATTAACTGATCTGACCAATAAATGTTTTACATGGAGTCTAGGATGCCCGATTATCGTCTGGGTGGATACATTTGGAGAGTTGTATTAGATTAAAAATTACACTGTGGTAGCTGATACAGTAGACCTTCGTGACAACGATGTAACATGATCATTTTGAATAATTATGATCCTCCTCCTGATACTGGGCTTATTGTGTCCGTATTAATGACGGCTTTCCTTGCAAGGGCCATAAAATCATTTGAACTTTCATTGCAGTTTCTTTCCCTCCCTTTCCTCTGTATGACATTGAAAAGAATTTTTTCAGTTGTTTACTAAACCTGTTTGTAAGGGGCTGGACAGTTAACTTAGTGCTCAGAGCATTTGACTTCAATCGAGAAGACCATGGTTTGATTCTTGCTCTAGCCAATTTATATGGTGTGTAACATTTTTAGCTCACCTGAGCTTATGCTCGGTGAGCTTTTCTGATCGAAGTTTGTCCATTGTCCGTCGTTATGTCCATACATCTGATGTTAACATTTTCTTGAAAAATCTTCCTAAGAACCACTTATTGCCGAGGCATGCCCATTGGGAGATATTGTCCTAGGGATGGTCTCTCTAGATTTGTTTATGGTATCGTGATCGCAGCAAAGGGAAGTAACTACTGCCAATATTAGTATTTTTTCTTAAAAAATCTTCTCAAGAGCTGCTTATCGCAAAGGTTTGCTATTTGGTAGATATTGTCCTTGGGTTGGTTTCCTCTAGACTTGTTTATGATATTGTCATCGCAGCTAGGTGTAACTTCTGCCAATGCTTCTATTTTTTTTTAATCTTTTTTAAGAACCGCTTATCGCAGGGCTGTGCCATTTGGCAGATATTGTCCTCGGGTTAGTATCTTTCAGATTTGCTCAGCATTTTATCATGGCAGCAAAGGGGTAATTTCTATCGACTTTTTTATTTGAAAATCTTTGTCTCCATATCTGCTTAGTGCGAATGTCTGCCATTTGGCAGATATTGTCTGTGTAGGTCTCATTCAGATTTGTTAAAGATTAGCATCTTAATTCAGGCAATTAGATGTGATTTCAGCCAAGGTTTTTCCACAAATCTTTATTTTTACGATTTCAGTATCGTAATGTATATTTTCAGGTCTATTTGGTCTCTTGTTTTTAATATGAGGCAGTCACCTTGTTGTCTTCTCATTCCAGTATCAAGATGACCTCTTTGGCCTCTTTTTGTCTATTTCTCTTTTTTTCAGGTGAGCTTATTGAGGCCCCTTTGGCCTCTTGTTCAGGCATAACGTGCCTTGAACCTCATCTGTCCATAGAGGTCTGGGTAGCTCTATTAGTGTGGTTATATAAGGGCTTCTTCCCTCTGACTTGGCTGTGCTTCAGATGCTCTCTGGATGGTGTCTACGGCACTTACCTCTTCAGGATCTTGTCATCTTAATGTAAATCCTCATCAACTATCACATACTCACCGGAGTGTATAACGTATGGAGGCTAACGAGGCTTCGTAGGTATCTTTAACTAGTGGCATGAATGGACAAAGGTCAACTGTCTACCCACAGTCAATTTTCACTACAGGGTTTTTCACTACAGAGAAAAAAAAACAGGCTAATAAACCCCATAGGCAAGCTTTATAAAAGGCCAGAAAAAGATGGCATACACAACAATTACCTGGATAATCAGCCTACATCTAGACTGAAGTGAAAACTTTTAAATTCAAGTATCAACATTATCGTCAGTTTGACTCTCTCAAACATTAGTTTGTCTATTTCAAAATCTTCATAGAGGTCCTGGAACACTGCAGAATATAAATTGATGGTCAACTCATCAAACTGGGACATCAGAAGATTTCAGGTCTTATGCATAACCATGCAAGGATGAATCATTCCACCATGTGCAAGATTCAACTACGAAGGAATGGGTCTGTTCTGAGATGCCCCAGAGGGTTTGTTTGATCCCTACCTGAGGGCTCTCACATTAGGCATTGAGGTAACCCTATCATAAAATTTAATAAGTGTCATGCATGCAATGCTTTGTGGCATGACTGACTCATTCATTAATGCTCCATTAATGCGACGGCTACTCCCTGCTTCCAATGCATCATCGACACTAATGCACGGCCATTCTCTGAAACAATCGTGAGTGAACGCGAATGGTGACATAAAGATACCAAGACGTAGGCACGTGCAAAAGCGACAGTTATGTTAATATGATATCGCATGAGTAATTACTCGTGTCTGAGCCGCGTGTGAGCTACGTGTGAGCTATGTGTGAGCCGTATGTGAGCCGGGCAGGCGTATGTTAACTGTGCGGAAGACTGAAGCTTTTATCATCAAGTTACCTTGATGTCCTCTGGCTTTGATCATTATGTTAAACATCAACCATTGCTAGGATGTCAATCCTATGATGCAGGCCTGTAATATTGCCATTGTTAATTTGCACTTGCAATCTGCTCATGTTTTGGTTTCAGAAATGCTTAATAACTTCACAGTTATTATCTCCCATCTTCTGCTGTTTACCTGAACTGATGTTCTTCACTTTTCCCGAGATTTTTTTTAAATTGAATATTAATGCATTTTATGCACGTTTCCATCAATAAGAAATCTTTATAGAATTGGTTTTGTTTTATGACACTTATCAATTAAATTTTGCCTTTTGCAAATATGAATCAGTTTTTGATATAATAAAGGCCAATAACAGTTTACTAGTCATTCATTGTCTTATATAGTCCAGTGACATTGTTACATGTTTTCTTTGTCTCTGTATCGCTAGTTTATATTCTCTATTATCGGTTTAATGTATAACTCGCCAATCAAAACATGTGACAACTTCTTTGGAATCAACTGCAACATAGATGAATTCTAGCTTATCAGCTACAAAACACAATTAAAAAGTACTTTTGTTTCACTTATAAACTCACCATGTACTGGGTAGTTTAGATAGGAACTGAATACAATGCTAATTTTATTGTTTGTGATGCTATTTTATTTGACAACCTCCCGGTGTAGAACATGAGTCACGACACATATATCTCAATATAATGGCCGCCTGTTAATTATAGAAAACATCGCATGTGTGAGATGCAGTTATCCTGAAAAAGTTCGGGTGTTGTAAATTGTCACAGCAATGAAGATAAGGGCTGCTGTGACAGACGCCGCCCGTCCGTCCGTTTGTCGGTCCTTCCTTTATTCCGCTGTAGGATGAAGCATAAATCCAGACTGTACAGCCAGTCTGATGAATGTCATAATACAAGATTAGGACTGCAGATATTTATGGCTCTCATTTTCTATTCAGTTTGGGCAGATTTATGGCCCCTGCAGGAAGTACATTAATGCCTTCTGGACTCTGGCTGGATGCGATGCCGTTCCTAATACAGGCAGAATGCAGTTTGAGCATGATTATGCATTTGTTTGATGATTATTGTGCCATTTACTTGTTAAGAAAAGTGACATTCTCTATTAAATAAGTAGTTTGATTGTATTGCTATTTTATGATTAGTAACAAGTGATTATTATCTTTGATGAGGGTTATTTCTCTACGCACTTATTTAATCAGTGGTAGGTTACTTAATTATGGGTTATACATTATCCATTGAATGCTTCGGGAGAAATGAATTTTTGAATGTAATCGGAATACCCACAATGGTCTACAGTATAATGCAATGAGTGAGAGATACCCTCATTCATACCACATTCATATCGTAAACCTCCACTCACTACATTACATACAGAAAGGATCTTGGAAGGTTTCTCCACACAAACCGAATAAAGAAATTGTCACCGTGAAGCAGCCATTATTAAATTACGTGTCTTTGTTCTGGGCGTATTGCGGGTGGGGCGTATTGCGGGTGGACTCTGGCGGTATTAAGAGATAAACCAGAGGAATTTTAGGAGACAGACGGTGTCAGGCACGAGGGGTGCTGGCCGTGACGATCCATCAAGCGGAGAAGATTTGGGCAGTTAATCTGCACTCGCGTCGTTGATCGGTTCCTAGTCCCGAGTTTTAATTGTGATTATGTTCGGGTCTGACTGTCATGGCGCGATGCGCAGGAATGCTGAGTCATGGTGATTGCTTGATGGATCGGTCGTCAAGCGATTGTTTGTTATTACAGACAAGTGGTTGAAACTCATCGAGATCTCAATATGTGCGCCAGATTGTTATATTGTCGGTGAAAGCCCCCCCTTCAGCGCTTTTTGTGCATCGCAATCTGCACCGTAACCGCGACAATTCGTTTAACACTTTGTCATCGGTGTTAACCGTATTACTTCAATATTTGAATAAATCCTTGTTTTTAGGTAGCAAAACTAATCAAGTTTAGCAGTCTCGATTTACGATAAGAAATATTCGCAAATGTGTTTTCTAAAGATTAAGATTGAAGCGTATTAAGAGCCAGTAGAACATCTATACTGATGTTTCAAAAAAGGCCTTGATGCATTTTCTAGATGGACTAGATAGATTTATCGACGTGTATCGCTAATTGCATTTGGCAAGGAGAGATTTGCTCGAAGTTTGACACAATAAGGAAAACATGTTGGTTGGCGCCAGTATTCGCTGTATGAATACTATGAGTGACAGGATACTGCACAGCGCGGGACTGATGACGTTATAGTTTGTGGCAGCAGTTCGGACCAGGGTATTGTCATCAATGGCACTGTCATCAATGGGACTGTCATCAGTGGGACTGTCATCAATGGGACTGTCATCAATGGGACTGTCATCAGTGGTACCAACATGCCGATGGTCACAATATTAATTAACCGTTATAAATATTGGTCCTGTTTCCACACCGGGTGATAGTTATCCGAGTGAAATGAGGGGATTAGGGGTTGATTGGGCC
Source organism: Epimenia babai (assembly GCA_011762755.2). Classification (NCBI taxonomy): domain Eukaryota; kingdom Metazoa; phylum Mollusca; class Solenogastres; order Cavibelonia; family Epimeniidae; genus Epimenia; species Epimenia babai. The sequence goes on from WURV02145782.1 coordinate 13,797, forward strand.
GATCGGGGGAGAGTTTGGTGTTGCGGTACAAGTGACATCATGCAGTGATTAGCTAGTCGTGCTAGGGGTTAATGTCTGTCAACTGTCGACATGAATTATGAATAAAATCATGATTAACAATGCCCTGTATATATGTGTTGTGGTCGTATCGATATACATGTCTGCTATTAGCGCGAATTGCCCGTGGCCAACAAAAAGCTAACTCTTGCTATTGATTTATGGTTTGCACATAGGGCATTATCGGACCTTTTATTGTGTAAGTAAAACTAATCACTCACTTCTTCCACGCTATCAGTGTACATTTCTAAGAGATGTTTATCAATATGGTATATTGGGGCAGTATCAATATCTGTCAGTGAACCTTTATTTACCCACATTTATCATCACAGTCTTTACTCTGTACATATTAGCTAAATGAGCATGATGATAAAAGCAACCAAGATGTTATCACAGCAGTAAGTGGATACGATACCCAAGTACTATACATACCGTGTATTATTTCTCCCTCTTTTATCAACACCGTATATTGCACTAACTTATTCAGCAAGGCACCTTGCACCTATTCATCTTAGACCTGAAGAATCTTATTGCGTTGCCATGTCTTTTTTGGCTTTTTGCTATTTAAAATTATTTCCATAACATTTCCTACAAAATCATGCATTCTTAAAGTAATTTCCAACAAGTTATTGTCTGTTATAAGACTACCTGAGCTAGTTTTTTACCTATTTTTCTCAATGGTCAGATGAAACATCGACATTCGAAAAATGATGTGAAATCATGATTTTGTATCTACTATGAGATACGGAAAGATACAGGAGTTTTTCCGACTGACACAGAGTCGCGCCACGGTGCACTAAGGGAGATAACCACGCCGAGTCTATCTTCTATATACGCATTGATTGAAGTTATGATTGGCCGGAGAGCTTGCTGGTTATCTTGGCGATGCTGCTGTATTCACCGCTTATTGATCTTATATGAAAGCATGCAGTCGTGCATGTATGTCAACCTCGGGACAGTACCAATACCGACCCCCGACTGGTGACCATCGCACCGGCTCGCTATTGCTCCATCGATACTTTTGCCGCAGGTGCTGCACTCCTTTAGTAAACCCTGGCGTGTCTTTTAAATGATCGTTTCAAAGATTAGCTACAGGTATGACGTGAAACTATAAAATGTAAGTAAGAATGCATGATTTAATTAATGTATAGTAATGCTAGAGCCAGTTTAATTATAGTACATTATTAAACCAAACCGTACATGCTTATCTAATTCATTAATACTTCACTATTACTACTTGTTTATTTATACTGCAACCATATAGGTACTAGTAGTTCAGTGATACAGATACAATTTTATTTACTTTACTTGTGCGTATGTTTTGGCATTATCATTCTAGTCATTCTTTCGCATTCTTCAGAAGTTAAATGTTAGAATCTCATAGAATGCGTCATTTTCTCGCATGTGTCATTCAATCAATTATAAAGTTGACCACATTTACGATACCTGAGGACAGGTGTCTCTCTTGAATGATGTGACGAGATATTGAATAGATCTAGTGAAACGCCTTAATTTGGCAAGAACTTTATGACTCACATCATTTTTTTATTTTCTATTTTGTAAAGCGCATGAGAGAGGAGTGTGCTTCTGACTATGCGCTATAGAAATACTTTATTACATTACATTCTATCTGCATCATTCAACCAGATTTCTCATTTTTTCACAGATAAAATACCATTTTTTTCAACAGGTGAAGTACAATTTTAGGAATCTTATTACCAGTTTCGACATGTGGCTACATTATAGATTTTTGATTCAATTCGATATGATGCATGTTGGCGAACTTTTTCTTTTGAAACTAATGCCGCGTGAAAATTTTTGGAATTCTTAACCACCAACAACATTTTTATCACAGTCCTTGAGTATCTCTGTTGTTCATGTATTATACCAAGATATTTTATTACGTTATGCCACTTCATATTATCATCCACCTTCAGCCGCTCTTGATCTCTGTTCCCAGCTCGTTTAAATGTATATCCCACTCCGGATTTATTCTGAGGTATTTTATTCTCTTGTTAGTTTATCACGAACCATCCCATGGCGATTGCGGAAGTTTTCTGCCCCCTCAGTAACCATGGATTCCCCAGAGGCAGTTCATTCTGAGAGACTAGTTCACTCATCGTCTCACGTTTCTCTGAGCCTATAGATCATATCTCCTGTAACGCTTCATTGATTCTGCCCACAGTTCCCACCCCCTCCACATCTTAGCTTTCCTTAACAATTCGAGCAAATAAAAGGCACCTTTGGTGATTGTGAGTTTTATGACTCATCTTTATAGATTTTATCTAATTAAACTCATGCCTACTCTAGTTCCATCCTGGTGTGCAGTTGACATTCTCCCATCACTAATGCGGTATGCACTTAAAGCTTGCTATAAGTCATTAATTAGACCAAGTACAAACAAGAGAAACCTTGACCTGCTTCTATTTACTTTGGTCATACCAATATCATTAAAAAGGGCTTAGCACTGCTGCTGTATTCGGGGCGGAGGGGGGGGGAGCAGGAAGCAGTTAATCGAGTGTTAGGAACATCTATTTGTAATCGAAAGGTTGCAGTTTTGCAATCGCTCACTGTTAAAGTTCTTTGCGATAGTCTTCAGTAAGTCAGTTTATTGCTGGAGAAATACCCCTTTCTAAAATGGGTGCATGTTTAAGGATGCATATCGAGATATGATATCGCAGATATTGTATCTGTGCTGAATAGCTGCCATGTGTTCATTCATTGTAAACTGCATCTAATAGCCTTTATTATGGTGTATAAATCCTGTATTTATCATTACCTTGGGAGAGTATATAAATTTCTAGTAGTTTATCTCCAGTAATGGTGTTGCTGATTCCAATTATCTATTGCTACTATGGTGGTGGATGAAATTATGTACGGTAAGTGTCTCTGCTATGATAAAGCATTTATAACCACCATCACTACCACAACCACCACTTTATCCTTAAATGTAGTCATCGATATGGGTATGAATGCTTAGCTGAATATATAATCATTGTCACAACCCATTCAACCAAATTTTTGTCAGTATCCCTTATAAACGAGCCGCAAAGGGAATGGCTACAATGTTTCAATATATATTGTACATTGTAATTTTTTTATTTAACATTACAAAACTGATTGGAAGTAGCCGTACTCGTTCTGAATAATAGCCGAGAAATTCACAAAATTATATAGTTGATCATTGCTGGTCACATCTATCCCTGGCGTCTATAAGACTTTAAATTCAAGCATGTTCTAAAGGTGTTGAATACCAGGAATACTGTAAAGTGAAGAGTGCTTAACGCCACTGGTCTGTGAGGGTCTGGGAAGCCAATCTAGGTTTCTTTTGTCTACATGGCCTTGTTTCATATGTGGATGGTGCAATTTCAATGTAAATATACCCTAATCAATAGCTATCACAGATTTAGTGGCAGTGTATCACCTGGGTAAGCTCTGTATTAGTACTTGGAACCAGTGATGTGATTGGACAAGGACACAAGGTCACCTGTTTGTCTAGTCTTAGTATTATCTATGCTGATTTCCCTGCTGTGTAATAAACGAGGCTGGCCCTATTCTAAGACCCACAGTCTACATTCTCTTTGTTCATGGTAAATAGAGGCTTATACAATGGCTTAATCTCAGCCTGTTGCTGCGTACATACACATACACACACATACACACACATACATATACATACACGCACATACACGCACATACACGCACATACACGCACATACGCGCACATACATGCATATACATATACACACATACACACACATACACACACATACATACACATACACACACATACACACACATACATACACATACATATACATACATATACATACATACACATACACACACATAGACACACATAGACACACATACATACACATACATACACATACATACACATACATACACATACATACACATACATACACATACACACACATACATACATACACAGACATATACATACATACACATACATACACATACATCCACATACACGGACATGCACATACACGCACATACACGCACATACACACACATACATACACATACACGCACATACACGCGCATACACACACATACATACACACACATACATAAAGATACATACACATACATAAAGATACATACACATACACACACATACATATAGATACATACATATACATACATACACATATATACAAGTATGTATTACATATACTACATCCGTACATACAATTAGAAAGTAGGATATATTTATAGCTAAGTTTGGTAGAGCAATATACTGGTCATATGCATTGTCAAAGATTTTTTCCCTGTTGACTATCTGTATAAGATACTTTACAATGTGTGGGCTGAATAAATGAAGGATACATGTATTTTAGGCGAGTTTTACAGTAAATTTTAAGTGAGTTATAGGTGAGTTATACCTATGATATGTAAGTGAGTTATGGGTGAGGGAGGTGTACATGAGATAGTGTTGAGTGATAGGTGAGTTATAGCTATGATATATAAGTGAGTTATGAATTATAGGTGACTGATGTATATATTTGTAAGAATGGATATATTGTATTCTTCAGTATAGTTGTTATCTATGACAATGACACCTAGTTAGGGTTGATTAATTGTATACGAGGC